>CATKHU010000299.1:0-22500 GCA_949752735.1 Lumbricus terrestris
TATAATTGTATGGATGCATAACTGATGATTTAAAGAGGCGCTGAATGAATGCTTTAAGGCCCATATTGCGCTTAACGGCAATCTGTCGGGATTAGGCCTATATATATATAGTTTGCCGTGATGAGCCCATATAATTCTGAGGATTTGAAGACAAATTTCGGCATTTTATATCAATTAAAATGTAGGCCTACATGTTTTAATGGCCTAACGCTGAGGAATAGGCGATAATTTAGTTATGCTGTGTAATTTTTGCATTAGGCCTAGTTTTGCGGTTTTGCCTGATTCCGCCTGCAATGGAATTATATGGTTAAACTGCGAGGCCTAATAATATTAATTAGGGCTAGAAATAATAATAATAATTAGGATCCTTTTTGGGCTATAGGCAAAACGTGCCATGTAAGGTTTATCGATAATTCTAGCTTAGAAAGGTTTTGCTAAGTTTTGTTGATTGACCTAGTTTTGGAGGCCTAATTTTGCAATGTCACTATTGCGTGTGGTCTGCTGGACGCGTTCGGTTCCCACGACTCCTGCAGAGGCAATTGTAGAGAGAGGGGGAGAACGACAGCGACACATTAAAGGCGACCGCGCTCGTCTTTGGTCTTGATTTAACAGTGTATATAATGTCACTTTGGGTGGCCAGTTTAATGATTGATTGAACGCAGAAAAGTCAGCAGAAATATAATTTTGTATTTGATTTGCTACATGTAACTTAAGTTTTCAATGCATGCGTGAGATATCGATTAATGCATATCATAATTTTATGAGCGCTAATTAGGCCTAATTTTGTGCAGGTCAGCGCGACCTCTGTCGTACGATGCGCATGGGCCTACATGTATAGAGATCATGTTTAGTTGCCTAATTCTCACGGTTAGACGCACGCTGTAGATGCATGGCGTGGGGAAATAGGTACTGAGTCGACGCATCAACGCGGCGATTATTATCGACCGATGATTTTCCCAGGCGCTGACGCGTGTGTGGCCTGATGCATGTGCTAATAATAGACTGCCTGAAGGATGATGCAAATGCATAAGATAGACTAAAGTGGCCTAACTGTTGATTTGTGCTTTAGACTAAGATCTCATATTAAAATCATGATAATCCTTTTAGGCCTAGGATTTTTACGATTATACAATGTGACTGTTTTGTAACGTTAATTGCAATAATATGTTACGTTAGCCTATGTTTAAATGGCCTATTTTAATTCTGTGCATAATCGGTTGCATTTTTAATAATTAAGTAGGCCTACTGAAAGATGTTGGGAAGGGAGCGGCTTATTAAGCTGAAGTTAGGCTTGGTCTCTTACGGTAAGCTTTGATGGGGAGCCTACGGATAGTTATAATGAGCATTGGCCTTTGGAGACTTAAGCTGTGTGTGTAGTTTCAGGTAATTTGCTATGATAGTACCGTTGTTAATGGGATTAGAGACTTAGGTTTAACTGCTTAGATGAGTCTTTAAATGTAGACGTTTGCCTACAGTGAAATGCCTAAAGAAGTCTCGATAGTAAAGGCCATGGGTGGCCTATTAATCAGATGACCTGTTGTAAAGGTAACGAAGGCCTGATGGTTTTTGTAACTGTGTCGTGGGTTCTTAAGTCAATGTTTGCCGTAGGATTCTTGGTACATAACTGAACTGAAGGAAGCCTTTATATACTTTCTATATATAAAAATGCTTTTGAGCTTCACTGAACGCTTAGCGATGGAGCTATAAAATATTATAATAATAAGTATTTCTTTCGCTTGAATTGGCAGTCGACGCTAAAATGTGAACTTTATGATGCTTACGTTGATGACTGTTCATTGCATATATTTTTTAATTCTTGCATTTGAATCCTTGATGTAAAAATTGGAGTATGGCCTTACTAACATTTCAGGATCCATTTTTCCAATTAAAGGGATCCTGAAATCAGGGAGGGCCGAGAATAGTGTAGCGACGTATAACTACGCTACGGGTCGCTAATATTATTTTATTTAATTTTTGATCGATTATGGGGTTTCAGGGATCTGATATATTTGTTTTATTTCTGTATTTTTGAGCTGCCTTGTGTGACCTATATTTTAATGTTGATTTGCGCTTGACACGGGTCACAGCGACCGCTGACGTAGGCAGCAGTCGTTGCTGTTTCATTAATTGGTATATGTTCACACGCTCTCAGCGATCGTCGGTCGCTGTCTTCAAAGGCCGCGCCGCTTGCAGTCGATGAGGGTAATTAAACTTTCGCACGCTCTCTGAGGTGGTCTGATGATCAGAGTGAGCGAGGAATACAGCCAGCCAGACAAGCACAGGCAGGGACACGGATTGAGAAGGAAACACCGTTGGCGTGTGGGTCTGTGTACGTGTGTTTTCTCAAGGTTGAACTGGTGCATTTGTGGTCTACGTGACTGACGGCAGATGACGCTTTTCAGAAGGAGAGACAGAAGGAGAAAGACAGATCACTTCAGAATGACAGGAGAGGGCGCACGTGGCAGCTGATTTTTGCCGCCTTGCAACAGCTGCGTTGCTGCTGGGTTTGCGCGCGCGGCTCACTTGCTGGTCATGCGCAGAAAGGGGGACGCTCTCCTTGTCAGGCAGTAATAAAAGAGCAGCGCGACGCTGAGAGGCTCAGTTGCGCACAGGATCTCAGGGCGGTCGGATGTATTGCGGCGGTTGGTAGTTTTAGGTCGATCAAGTTGGTGAAGCATGGCCAGGATAAGCGCCTGCTTGCACTAGTTGCGCATACAAGAATTCTGTTGGCGATTCATTCTCTCTCGACATGGAGTCGAATTATTAAGAGAGTTAGTTTGTTGCGAGAAATATATCAGCGTTGTTGCGAGTTTTGCCTTCGCTTTCGCATTGGATCTACTCCTGGATTAATCGGTCAAGGCCTCTCTTCGCCCTGTCACATGGAGTGATTTATCGTGGGCTTCGAATCGTCAGCGCTCTGTTCTCGTTCTTCGGAATTGTGTTGCGAAGCGTTTGTTCGTATTATTTGCCTAAGGGCGTCTTTCTCAAACGGCTTGGATACATAGCCGAAACTGTTGTTCATTGCGTGAAATCAGCGACGGATTTAGCTGATCTTTTCGGGCGTTTCAAACTCGACGCCTTGCTTGTGCCTTCGTCGCCTCTCTTGGAATTCGACTTCGTCGATGTTCTTCGCACACGATCGGCTTTGTCCCTTGTCTTCGGACATAAGGTACGCTTTATTGGGGAATTAATACGATCGGTTATTTAGATATTTTGGGCTGAATTGAAATTGGCTGTGGGACTTGAGAGTCAATCGGGATTTAATTCAGGCATACTCCGGTTGATAGGTGTTTGCATTGAATTGTTGCATTTGATTTTCATTGAATGTCTTTACAAAGGATAGGAACTGATAATTGAACTTACTGACTTTTATGTTTGATTGCTTTGAACATAATTGATGTCAATTGAAGATTCAATTGATTGGGAATAATAAGAAATATTAATTAAACTTCTGACTTTGATTATTGATGGCTTTGAATGTGACGGATGTGGATTGAATGCTTGATTTGTTAATAAGAATAACTACTTCGTTCACTGCTAGCGATATTGACTGTGAGCTATAAAGATAGGAGTCATTTCTATAGCGCTATGGAGGAGTCTAGGCCAGTCACCCCTGCTCAGCCTTCACGGCCCCCTTCCTCGATGGAGATATTGCTCGAAGCAATACAGACTAATGCTAAGTCGACTCATGAAGCAATACAGACTAATGCTAAGTCGACTCATGAAGCCATTCAGACTAATGCTAGAGACACACAAGAGGCGATTGCCTTGGTTGAGTTAAATGTCCTGACGGTGCAATCAAATGTTAGCGATGCTATTTCCTCAGTGCAATCAAATGTAAGAGAAGAGATCTCGGCTGTAAGAGATAATGTCAGGGAAGCGCTGACGGAAGTTGTATCACGATTGGAAAGGCTGGAGGCATCGCCGGTACCCAAGCCTGCTGTGGATTTGAACCCTGGTTACCTCACCGCTATTACCACTGCGGACGCGCCATACCACTCGACCATCGGCCTGGAAGAAACTTTGGGTGCTAGGCCTAAAGATTTCGCACACCCTGGTATATTGCGAAGAAGTGATAGATTGGCTAGTAGGCCGCCAATTTCATATAGGGATTTCGGCAGTCGAAATAACTGGCCGCCTTTCCATCGTTGGGATTCGAACCCGGAAGTCACCTCCTCCTGTCCTCCCTCTATCTCTAGAGCTCGTCCACAGCAGCACGCGGCCATATCGAGCGAGGATCCGGAAGTGGCGACTCCGGGGAGGCCGATAGGGGCGGGCGTTACATATGTATGTATGCATGTGTGAATGTATGTATGTATGTATGTATGTACGTACGTACGTACGTATGTATGTATGTATGATGGCAGGCAAACAGCGTTTGGATGTCTTGAATAGGAGACGACGGCGATGATGATCTCCTTCGGTTGGTTTAGTGTTCACTCTGTCACCTCTCGTTGTCTTGTTGCTTTGTTAAGTCTGTCCATTGCAGACGTGACGAGGAGGTCTTCGAGATATTTCATGGGAGCTTCTACGGTGTCGCGTTTGCTTTAATAACCGACTGCTTTCTCATATTTCTCACTGCTTGTAACATCTCCCTTGTGCTGTGCTAGATTTCTTCTTCGGTTTCAGGATATATATATTTATATATGTATATATGTGTATGAATGTATATATATGCATATATATGTGTATGACTGTATATTTATATATATATGAGCATTTTGCTCGACTTTGTCCAGGATTTTTCTGAGGCATCATTTTTTCATTAGTGTATATTGATAATTAAATATGGTTAAGGCGTTTGCTGCAAGTATAGGCACGAAATTTTAACGTCATTGCTCCCTTGCTTACTCCCTGCTCCCTTTCATACTTCCCCTCCGTATCTATCCCCTTCCTCCACTAGCCACTTATATTGTAATGTAGGGTATTAGGAGACATAGTGACTGATTGGATATATAGTGCTTGCTCTGTCGACCACTACCCAGACTATTGTGGGGCGCGGTGGTGTAGTGGGTATGTTCGTTGCCTTGCAGCCGGAGAGTTGCAGGTTCGAATCCACCTAAAGCCGCCGCGTAGGGACCTTGAGCAAGTCCTTCACTCACAATTCCTCAGCGTATTGGCGTGAAACTCTGATTCAGTGTCCGCGTTGTAGTCGAGAGCGCTTCTGAGTGGGAATCTTGAATGGGAGCTATAGCAAGTGTACATACATACTGCCTTCTTGTCTTCTGCCGTGCAGTCTGAGATCTTCTTGTATAGTGGGTCTTTTGCGTTGATGCCTCAATGTAGCACAAAGAGTTATGTGGTAGTGTTGTTTGGAATGACTTTCTGGTGTCATTCATTTGTCTCCTCAACTGCATTATAGATGTTTCACGGATTCGCTCTCAACCAGAAACGACGACAGCTACCACCACATCACTGATCCTCTCATCGCTACAGACTGGCTTCTCCACCCAGAATGCCAAGCAGTTGGTCTCACAACAACCACCTCCTTCTTCCACTCTACACACGACCACCAGTCCAGTTCTTCAATCTCTTCTTCGCAAGTCCACGGATCCGGTTGAATCGTGCACGCCGGAAAAACTCCGCAACACTTCAAATCCAGAATTCGCTAACCGAACTTTTCCCTCGTCCCTCAACGCTTCGAACTCTCTCAGTGATTCGGAAAATGTTACGGAGTTACACGAGGAAAGCAACAGCATGGGAGTTCGGGGTTGGGAAATCCACAATGTAAGTTCATCGAATGGCAACTCGACCCGCAGTGTTGAACAGCTTTGGCCTAGCCGGAGACAGATGGAACAACGTGTGCGGAGTAATGGCGGCGACTCCACGAGTCGTAGTCTAAAGCGTAAGATTTCTTTGGGAGTGAGTAACCAGTCTTCTGTACTCAATGGCAGTCAGTTCGAAAGGGAGCCAGTGACGCTGAATTCAACGTCGTTGCGTTCCAAGGTCAACAAGAAAAAGTTCGATGACCAGTTGGCCTTTAACTCATATTTAGGTTTGTGTTCTATGTGTCTCTGCATTGGACTTGTGTATTTATGTTTATTATATAGTATGTCAGTATTCTTTTACGGGTTTACATGTATTGGAAACATGTTATAAACGCTGCCTTAGGCAATAGGCAGCCACAATTAGTGTAATTTCAATTGCAATTGAAGCCCTATGAAGAAACACCTTTTAACAGGGTCGTGCCAGAAACGTAGAAAGAGATAAGTTTGTCGTTCCATCTCATATGACTGGTGAGTTAAGTCTTTTTTATGTTTTTCAAAGTTTCAAAGTGTCCACATTTAATTTCGCATATAAAATGTTTGTAGTAAAGCGTCCCTAAACAGGCCCATGCTATAAAGTTTACCTTTTCTGATGCTGAACCAATGTTATGGTTTATATTCCTAAAGTATTAGCGACATCATTTACTTAACCTGGGCGTATGAGAGCAGGCAGCCAGTCCCTACCTTGCTTCGGGTCTTCCTTCGGGCAGTTAGAACAATGGGCATAGTCAAGAGTAATAATTGCTGCCCAGTGGAGATTTTTCACCCCCTCCCAACCTCTTGATCAGCAGACTAACCATCGTTTGGCAGCCCTAATAATATTCGTAATCATAAATGCGAAATTTCTAAAGCGCTACTGGAAAGCTAAGCACGGGGCACCAGCTTATTCACGAGCGCTGCATTGGGGACTGTTCAAACATTAATTTTTAATTAACGCAATGAACCTAACAGCCACGCTATCAGTCATCAACAGTTTGTATAGAGTTGAACCTCGATACCAAATAGCTTTGTTCAGGGGTCGGTGTACCAAGACCCAAGTCCCAGTTTTCTTAATGGTAACATTGGTGGTCGTTAATTCCAAGAGCCCTCTCTCAGAAAAAATCAGATAGCGCATGGACACACAGAGGCGCTAATCAAAGCCGACGCTCAATACGTGACCAGTTGAGCTTAATGACATCGTCGCGAGGAGAGAGCAGTCCGGCGGCGGATCCATGGTGCAGCTGTGTGCTTCGTCATTAAGATAAGCTGCGAATGTTTCTTGGGTGAAGTGAGGCGGAACCGTACAGATATGTGGCAGAGGAGTCTTCTTCTGGGAGAGGCTGCAGGACATGCACGAGTAGGCAGGACATGCTCGAGTTGATCAGAGAAAAGGCATCAAACCGGTTTGTTTCCACCGGGTCTGCCACTTCATTGATTGTTGATCCTGCTAGGCCTGACTGGTAAGAGTCTGAGATCTGTGTATTCTTACGCGTAATGCATTGTTATTACTATTATCCTTCTTTTTGCTTATTTATTATTGTTATTATTATTATTATCATTATTATTATTATTTCGAGTTTGTGAAAGTTGTTTAATGTTAAAGTAAAGAGTGCTTAGTACTTTGCATCTAGGACAGCCTCATAATAATAATTGTTATTATTATTATTATTGTTGTAATGTTATTATTATTTTATTTTTATATTTTTTTCCTCGAGGTATTTAGGATCCCTCAGGGATCCTATTATTATCCTATTACTATTATTATTATTTAAAAAAAAATTATTATTGTTATTATTAGTATTATTTCTTAAACTGGCATTTTATCACATGTATGTATGTTAATCAAGTTTGAAGCAGTATTTTAAGTGAAATGTTTTGTTTTTAGAAGTGGAAGGCTATGGAGACAATACGAATTATGACGATGACCAAGGATACCCGGATCAGGGTTTTGGTTAGTATCATGTAAATAAAAGATACCCAGCTAAGGGTTTTGGATAGTTTCATAAGAGCAGTTCAGTGTTTTGACTGATGGATGGAATAAATAGAAAAATCTGAGCATAGTGACTGCTGGCATTGAATCAGATATTTCTTACAGGAGGCCGCAAAACAATTGGTTATCTGGGAAGCATATCACATGTCTCGAGATGACATCATAAGCGTTGGTGGCACATGTTGTTGTTTTAGGATCTGACGAATATGGAATGTTTGGCGATGGTGTTGAGAAGCGAAGAAACAACAACGACGATGACGACGACGATCGTCCGGATCTGTTGAGAGATTACGAGGAGCTACAGGACGAACCTTTTCTCATCTACAACTACACGAACCCATCGCTAACGAAGGGAAAAGGTCAGTTCAGGGTCAGACCAGGTCACCAGGTTTCCCCAATGCCCCTGCGCTGCTGCGCACAGGGGAAAGAGGGAGCACTTGCCACTTCTGGACAATTGACTCATTTCTTTAACTACCAATTTTCTGGTTTTTATCAAATTTCATCGCACTGTATTGTGTATAGCACGTATACGATATGCTGAAGACACACAGAGCAACACTGAGAAATCTGCATTTAGATATTATGTCTATGAAACTATCGTATACCCATGTTTTTAATTTCCTGCTTTGCATTTTATAAGCTCTTGCTAAAAACTTTAACCGTCCTGCTGCAAAACTGGCTGTGGGTGGTAGGTGCCATGTCATCATTGTTTCAGTTTTCATCTATTCTTTGTCTCAATTAATTCCCCGATCCATCTTCCATCCAATGGTGCATGCATGTACATTTGTCCGTGTCATCTCTGTTCATCTATTCATCCATCCATTTGTCCATTCATCATCTCTTGGAAAAATCTGTTCAATAATAGTGAGTAGCACATAATGGAGTACGGCTGAACAGTTCCAGACAGCATGTGGAATTGTGGATGATGTGGACTGTGTACCGGTATGTATGTATGTATGTAGTGACGCGTGCTTCCTCCTTTAATGTCTCTCTCTTCAGAATCCTGGTCGACGAATCGTCGCATTGAATATGACGGACTCTATGATCTCCATCTCATGCAGGAAATACCAGGTGAGTCGTCCGCACCACCACCACCACCACCAGCAGCAGCAGCAGCATCAGCAGCCGATGCATCTGATGATAATAGTCCCTGGAGGCATCACGACGACAGTGTCATTCTACGTAGTCGCACGATAGTGTCATCAGATACGGGCGAAAGTGGTCGACGCTTTTTCTACCGGAATCACTATCGGTTTCACTCTCTCTCGATGTGACTATAGTTTTTTGCGAATGCAGCATTAAAAAGGATTGCGATGATGATGATGATGATGATGATGATGATGATGATGATGATGATGATGATGATGATGATGATGATGATGATGATGATGATGATGATGATATTAATAACTGTGGTGACTGCATGTTGGTTGGTACGTAGTTGGACTGAGAGCACCTCTGAAAAAGGCTTCTTAAAAGGGCGCAAAATCTTCAAGAATTTCTCAGCGCCCCCAAGACCATGTTAGAGAGACCAAAATCAAGTCTGCAATAGCCAAATGTTTGTTCTGATGCAAGAACCTGACTGGAATTATTATTATTATTATTATTACTACTATTATTATTATTGGGCCAATTATTTTTTTTGTTGCCCCGAGGTATTTAGGATCCCTCGGGTACTTCATTACTAACTATTGGTTAAAAACTTGTCCAGAATGACCCTACTCATCGTTGTCTTGATTGTCGAAAATGCCTCGGAATGCGATCGCGTTAAAACGTATCGTTAAAGAAATACGTTGGTACAGGACAGAAGTTTCACGTGGGTCCCCCGTAACCATGCCGAGCTTTTGTCCTAGGTCTGATAGAAAGACATGGCCTTCACTATTTATCGGTCCCATGATTTCAAAGGCAAGGGGGACAAAGTAGTGCGTTGTCGGGAGC
Organism: Lumbricus terrestris; assembly: GCA_949752735.1. Lineage (NCBI taxonomy): Eukaryota > Metazoa > Annelida > Clitellata > Crassiclitellata > Lumbricidae > Lumbricus > Lumbricus terrestris. The sequence continues at coordinate 9,673 of CATKHU010000299.1, forward strand.
TGATGGTATTTCTCATGCTTGCGGGCCGCTGCTCTTTCGGTTGGAGATATGATTATTATTATTATTATTGTTATTAGCACTTAGTAAACACCACAGTGAATCAGCTTTAACCGACACTCGACAGTGCTGAGCTATCAAGTGTACATGATGGACTTGCTGATGGTCCCTAGGCTTACGCAGTGATCTTGGGATAGGGTTTACAAGCCATACCCTCCTCATTAAAAAGTTAGTGCTCTAACCCTCGGTTTCCGTGTCCCACTGATTGACTGATTTCTCTTTACTCGTTGACTTAAATACTAAAACTTTTGTTCGTAGATGGCAGCAGTGTAATCCGAAGGATAGTCTCGCTTAGCGGAAGGTTATCATCGGAGAGAATCAACGTCAGCTTGATCGTCATCTACGGCTGGCTTGGTCTTGTCATCCTTATGATTCTTACTGCACTGATTGTCCTAAAGTACAAGCAACAGGTATCAATGGATAACAATACGATAGAAGTATACATTAGTGCAACATGGACATTGCACAGCTCAGTGCATTGGCCAGAGTACACCCTCTTTGTAATCTGAGGCGATAGCAATCTCGAAGTGCGGAAATCAAGAACGGGCTTTGTTGATCGCACCTTTTCCTTAGTTATTTTTCGTCATGCTGGAGTCGGGAGCACCTCTGAGTAGTCTCCTTGAAGAGGTGCTATATAAATACTTGAATGAATGATGAACCATTAGCTTGCCTCCGTCTTGAGCATGCAGTGCCTGTTCCTTAGGTCACTCTGACACATTAGCACTTGAAAACTGTTCTTTTGGCAGTGCTGGGGCGAGAGCACATCCGAGTAGTTTCATTGATTAGGTGCTATGTAAATACTTTATTAAATGAATGAACCAATGAACGAACGAACGAATGAATGAACGAATGAATGAACGAACGAACGAATGAATGAATTAACAATAAACTTGCCTCTTGGTGCCATGTTTAACTTGTTGTTTAATTGTTTTCAGCTTTCCATTGTCTGTTCTCGCGTATCAACTACTTGCCGACTGACGAGCATCTGCCATCGTGGCATCCCTGGCTTTGAAGAGGGCAACAACCTACTCTCCCATCCTCTTGTGTGACCCTCATCACCCAGAGCACACATGCTCACCAACACTGTCCAATTGATTCTCCCTCTGGTCTTCTCTGCCAGATAGTTCATGCTCAGGCATAGGCGTAGGGAACATTTCCGCAGTGGGGGCAGAGATTTTCCTTTTGCCCGAAAATCTGATGACCTTTTTTTAGTCATTCGCCCAAAATCTTTCAGTTTTTTTGCCAGAAAAATCTGATGACTTTTTTGTTGGTCATTTCCTATAAATCTTCAGACAGAAAATATACCTGTTTTACCATGAGTGCCCGAAAAAATTCCTCCCATGCCTGTTTGCCCGAAAAAATTTCCCCAAATTTATTTCCACTCGTGCCTGTTTTGCCCAAAAAACATATTTGCCCGAAGTTTGGGGGGCATTTGCCCCCCTTGGACCCTCGCCTCCTACGCCTCTGTGCTCAGAAGTGTCAGGGCCACGACATACCTTCCAGGGAGAAGAAGAAGAAGACTGCTATTCGCCATATGGCACGGTTGCCAATCTTTTTTCTTATGATTTTTACGATACCAAAAGATTGCTGATGTAAATGCACATTTTAAACTGGATCTGTTGATTCTCTCGTCTTAGAACCGTAGAGCAGTGGTCAACAACAACACTACTACTACTACCACCACTGTAAAACAACAGCAACCAATTTCTGTCTGACCGGTCTGTCCGTCTGTCTGTCTGTCTCTCTCTCTCTCTGGCTGTCTGTCTCTCTGTCTGTCTCTCTCTCTGCCTCTGTCTCTCTCTGTCTGTCTGTCTGTCTCTCTCTGTCTCTCTCTTTCTCTGTCTGTCTGTCTGTCTGTCTCTCTCTCTCTCTCTCTTCCCATCTGGAGGTAGCAGTAGTGAAATCATCAAATCCCAAACATAACACCAGACAGTATCATCATTTAGGCTACCACTTGCCACTGCACAGTGCATACATGAGTGTAAAGCAGCGGGGTGTGTCATTTTCTGTTCAATGCCAACCTATACACTATAGTATTGTCTGTATACAGTGTATATAGTTATTGTAATTTCTTTCAGTATCATCTTCACTATCATAGTCATCATGATTGACAACATTATTTTTCATCCTTGCCATCAGTGAACAAAAATAATAATGTCTTTTGCTGGGATCAAGTTCTCAAATCAGGATAAACAAGTTTATTAAACATTCCCAAATGCTTTGATAACTCGTGGTTACAGCAGGATACAACATGATTAACCCCAAAAGTATATCTGTCAAACTACCATACAGATTTGTTGGGTGGGAGAGGTTGGAAACAAGTAGTTTTACATAATTGTATGTAGGGCCTATTGTCATAGGCGGAGACCTGGGCCGAGAATTGGGGGGACGGAAAGACGCGAGATTTTCCGGAAAATTTCTGACGACCGGCGAAATCTCGGGAAAAAATTTCTATTTTCGCCGCCAAAAAAGTTGATGTTTTTTTCTTTTTTTAGTCTTAACGCTCAACGATTGAGGGGGACAAATGCATGGGCCGTCCCCCCAACACTTTTATTGGGGGGACCGTCCCTCCCTGTCCCCCCCTAGGTCTTCGCCCATGCCTATTGTATAGAAACAGTTTAAGCTGATGATGCGTTTCGAAACGATAGAACAGTTGAACAGTGAAACCATAGCAAACCGTTCTGTGTTGATTTATCTGAATTGATCATAATAAGGTTATATGTTCTTACTGGTTTGTTTGATTTACACAGTATCTAAATCATTGATGTTAGATGTTGAGCTGTATTGTATTGTATCTATACATTTATATAGCGCCTATCGCAGAATGACCATTCAGAGGCGTAGAGCTGTAGTTTAGGGTAGGCCTATTCGCGAGTATACAGAGAGTGCTCATCTCACAAATGTTCGTGTTTAGTATAATATAGTAAATAGGCCATTTTGCAGGAAAAATATCTGCAGACGTGCCTAGACAACTGTAGTGAGTACTCACCTCTACTTTTACCACTACAGCCTTGACATTAAGTTACTTTCAGGGCTGTTTTTAAGGAATTTTTAGAACTGCACAACCCCTTCTTTTCCTTCCCATCCTCCATGGTAAATTACTTCCAATCGGAGGACAATGACCATTTTTTGCTTGTTTTAACTCTGCAGAAGTTCTTCTACAACTGCACAAATCCATTTACAACTGCACAGTTTGTGTACAACTGCACATTAAAAAAGCCCTGGTTACTTTGATGATTAAAAGTCAGTGGCAGTAAAATTAACTAAAAGCAATAAGGAAGTGACTGGGCTGATCTGAAACCAAAGCAGAAACATCGTGATACGAACCATAACATGTTATGTTCTCATTCAGGGCTGTACTGGTACCCTCGTGTACAGCCCTGATCTCATTGGTTTATTTTGTACCTCGTGCATCTAAACGCAATAACAAGTTATTTCTGTAACGCCATAAGAAAGTTAACTCGGGTAGAATTGCCAACTTGTACTCCATGAATAGAGCACAATTTTTGTTTCATGTTTTCCTATCTTTGAAGCTGTTTATTTATTTTGTAACAAGTCAGAGTAAGTTCAGACTGATTAATTTATTAAAATTATATTGGTTAATAGGCCTATCAGCGTTAATTCTCATGTCACGACTACAAATAACAGAGTTTCAGTCATATACTGTTTTTTTTATAACAACAATAATATGAGACTGTTCTTAAGTCTTGAACAAAATAAGCCACAACAGTTTCAAAAGCTGATTTGAAATGCTTCAATGTCATCTATAATCTCTCTGTTGCATAGGCTATCAGTACAACCGTGAGCAACTTAACGAAAATCACAGCAACTGATTTGCATTGAAAGAAACTTTATAAACTGTGACAAAAAACATGCAGCAGCTGTTTATAATACACAGTTCTTGGTAAAACCGTTGACAGTATAAACTAATTGCTTATAGTTTTACAGTTTGTCATCTGACTCACGCATCTACAGACTACAGACTGATGTAACAAAAGGTTAGTTATGATCACTTTTAGCTGCCGGTATTTGTTAAGTCATGTCCTCTGACAAGATCTGTACGCCAGGGTCACAATTAGGCAAAGCCTTATCCTAAGCCTAACCGACCCTTACGAAGCCTAAGCTGGCCCTAACCGACCCTCACGACGTCTATCGGGGACCGAATGACGACACTACCCCTAACCCACCGCCACGACACCTAATCGGAATCTAACCGACTCTCACGACGTCTAACCTGATCCTAACCGACCTTTACGAACCCTAAGCTGGCCCTAACCGACCCTCACGACGCCTAACATAAACCCTCAACGACATTTCGGTCCCCGATACTATAGTTATGCCGACAATTGGGGTAAGGGCATATTTGGAGTTCATCTAGACTGGGTTCAAACCCCCAAAATGATTAATTTCATAAATTTTCTAATTCTGTGTATTTTGCGGATCATTTACACCGCTCCTATAGATGTGCGAGCGAACATAATCTAACGTAACTAATTAATGGCGACTAGCAGGGCTGTTTTTAAGGAATTTTTAGGACTGCACAACTCCTTCTTGTTTTTCCCATCCTCCATGGTAAATTATCTCCAATCGGACCACACTGATCATTTTGTACTAGTTTCAACTGCACGGAAGTGCTTTTACAACTGCACAAATCCTTTTATAACTGCACATTTTGTGTACAACTGCACGCTAAAAAAGCCCTGGCGACTAGAATTTAAAATTTAAAACTTAGCCTAATTGCTTTTATTACTAGGCCAATTAGGATTTTAACGCGCGCAAATTAAGGCCAAACAGACCCTAAATAGGCCTACGAATTGGAAGCGCGATTATAGTCAGTCGTCATGTGAATAGCTAGATCTATATCCAAAAACCCCAAATGATGCAATTGAATCGTTTAAATTACCGTGTAGCATTTGGGGTTCTTGACAAAGTTTAAAAAATTATGAGGAAATCAGAAAATTATTTTCAATACTAGGGCCTATAGGCTAGACCAATTAAGATTTTGAACGCTCGCAAGGCCACACAGAAACACGAATTGGAAGCGCGATTGTAGTGAGTCGTCATGTGAAGAGATAGATCTATTGGCCTATCCATAATTATGAGTATAGGCCTACCTACGTAACTACATTTCAATTGTAGCATTTGTGGCTTTTGACAAGGCTAAAAAAATTAAGAGGAAATCAGACAATTCTAACAAACTAAAAAAGACAACTGAAAAAAGACAACTAACCATCATGAACTACCTAGGCCTATAGGCTATAGGCTACTACTATTCGTCAAGTTGGAGAGTTTATATAATATAATAGACTATAATGTTGGACCTTTGAGAGAGTAGCCTAGACCGGATGAAAACTTTCTGACGACCAACTTAAGAAGACAGGCGCTATAAGAATAGATTGCTGCTGTTCATGAAGTTCGAGACTGTAGTCAATCCATCGTCAACAACAGATCCGACGCCAGAATTACCGACGTTAGTGATGAACATCGTAACAGGGATGGAGAAGGTCACACCGACGAAGATTCCGAGGACGAGGAAGAAAGCACCCATCATTCCAGCCACTCCTTTGTGCTCGGGATTCTTCACACTGCTACAAATGCGCAAACAGTTTGATATGTAGACCCCTGGACGGGGCTTAAAGTTTGGCTGGACGGTCGTGGACGGTGTCCATGCTCTTATTTTCACAGCTAGACGCCGCCCTGACACTTACTTGGACAGCAGAACCTGAAGAAGTGATGCGCGTTCAAGCACTTCTTTTTTCTACACGCGCTAAGCACGTAATGGCCAGTGTGAGAATTGTGGAAAAATAACTGGGGGTTGGTCCATGATCCACCTGGAATTGGAGTGTGCAAAACAGACTATAGGCCTGATATAGGACTCTAAGAAAGACTGGGCGGTTGAAACCTCCAACTACACCTTCTCCCGCTATTCTCACCGTGCAAATGGCCTACCACAGAACCAAACTCCGCCGCTGCTCGTATGCTACTTATAACTCAGACCTTCTTTCAGCAGGCCTATTATAGTGGTGCGCGGTGGTGTAGGGGTATGTTCGGTGCATTGGAGCCGGAAGGTTGCAGGTGTCATGAAACGGAGTATCCCCCCTGAAAGCTATCCGGGGGGATGAATTAATCTATCCCCCCGGATGGAATTAACCGGTCTATACTATCCGGGGAGATAAACCATTCTATCCCCTTTTTTGAAAAATGCGCATAATAAAAATATTTATGCTGTAATCAAAATTTAAAGTGACTCTAATTGTTTTAAGTGTCCTAGGCAATGCTCAGATAAAGGCAACTCGAATTTATTTAGTGACTCTGAGTGTTCTTAAGTGTTTTAAATGTTTTAAATGCTCTAAACACAGGGAAAACAAATTATCTAGTAGGAATAAACATACCCGTTAGTGTCATTGTTCAAAACAAAGCAGATGAAAATTAATTTGCCAAAAAAAACTCCACGCGGAAGCGGTTTTTTCGAATTTTTTAATTTTGGGGGGATACAATTAATACGGGGGATACTCTATTTCGTGACACAGGCTTAAATCCACGTCAAGCCATGCACCGCGTATAGGAATCCTGAGCAACTCCTTCACTCGCAAATGCTCGTGCGCTTCGGCGTAAAACTCCAATTCAGTGTCCGCGCTCGGGAGCGTAATCGGGAGCGCCTCTGAGTAGTTAATCTCGAAGGGCGCTATAACAAGTGCTCATACATAGGCCTACGTATAATTGGCTCCTTGTGGACAATCTGGCAGAGAAAGTAACCGCTCCGCTCCGTCCATAGGCTATTTATAGCTTAGATGTAAAAAAGCGATGAGAACAAAATAAAAAACGTCGAGTTTTTTTCCCGACAAAATAAAAACGACACATAAACGGAAATTACATAAAAAAATAATAAAACGATAAAAAAGATGAGAAAAATAAAAACGAAACAACCGACGTTTTTGGGGAGAGAATTAAAAAAACAAATTTTTTACAATTAGGCCTACAACTATGATAATGGATGGATGGATCCGATTTGACCAGGGTCTATGACAACAGAGGCCGTTACCCTGGGCAGAAATTTCCTCGGCGTACTACAGCACTTGAGAGCAAGGTACTAGACCAGTTTTGATAATAGGATGTTTCCACCGCAATAAAATTCGAAGCTAACGAATGGATATGTAGTTGACTACTGATCGAATTTCCTACCTTGGAGCGTACATCATGGCGAGGCTACTGAAGTAGCCACTTGTGACGGCCAACAAAATGGCGCCGACGATGTAGACATAGTCGTTGCTGATAAGGACGGGCAACTTTCGTGACGTTGGTTTGAAATTGCAGAACATGAAGAAGGGAATGAAGAGCACGCGAAGGACAATTGGTATCCAGGCCCATCGCGGCCCCGGCTACAATCAGCATAAATAATTAAAATAAATATAGACCTATACAACTTTCCACAATAGCCCACAATAGCTATTGTTATAATAGCCTATAATCGTAACAATAATAGAAAACTCCAAATTTCTGAAACGCTACTTTGAAGCTAAGCGAAGGGCACCAGATTATTCATGAGCGCTGCGTCACGTTAGAGGGGTTGTCCGGAAATGTCAAGGGGAGATCCGGGTCCGGTTGGAAGATACAAGAGAGAGAAGAGAAACGGACGGGGAGAGAGAGAGACAGACAGACAGACAGACAGACAGAGAGAGAGAGAGAAAGATAGGTAGACACACAGATAGACAGAGACAGAGGAGGAGGAGGACGTGGAGGAGGAAGACGAGGACGAGGAGGAGGAGGAGGATGAGCAAGGCTATATGCCTACACACAGACAAGATGCTGCAACTATGGATGGATGGATCCGATTTGACCAGGGTCTATGACAACAGAGGCCGTTACCCTGGACAGAAATTTGCTCGGCGTATTACAGCACTTAAGAGCAGAGTACTAGACCAGTTATATATAGCCTATAGGCTTATAAACAACAGCCTATGCCTACCAACACTGAAGGTTGCAAATTTTGTAGCATAATTTGATCTATAGGCTAAGTTGTGTAAGTAGGGCCTTAATGTGGGCCTAAGCCCTAAGTGGTATGATGCAAGGTGGAATGTAACATAGACCTATAGCATTAATGTAACTTCTTTAAGGGCCCTATATAAATCTGTGAATAGAGTGAACAAAATTTTTAAGACCTTTTGGACGAATGCAGAGATGACATTTCCTACGACGGCAAACAAGTTGAACAAGAGGAAACACGTGACTGGGCTGTAATATTTCTCTGAAAGTAGAGAAACACAGAAATAATAATAGAAATAATAATAGAAATAATAATAGAAATAATAATAGAAATAATAATAGAAATAATAATAGAAATAATAATAGAAATAATAATAGAAATAATAATAGAAATAATAATAGAAATAATAATAGAAATAATAATAGAAATAATAATAGAAATAATAATAGAAATAATAATAGAAATAATAATAGAAATAATAATAGAAATAATAATAGAAATAATAATAGAAATAATAATAGAAATAATAATAGAAATAATAATAGAAATAATAATAGAAATAATAACAGAAATAATAACAGAAATAATAATAGAAATAATAATAGAAATAATAATAGAAATAATAATAGAAATAATAATAGAAATAATAATAGAAATAATAATAGAAATAATAACAGAAATAATAATAGAAATAATAATAGAAATAATAATAGATATAATAATAGAAATAATAATAGAAATAATAATAGAAATAATAATAGAAATAATAATAGAAATAATAATAGAAATAATAATAGAAATAATAATAGAAATAATAATAGAAATAATAATAGAAATAATAATAGAAATAATAATAGAAATAATAATAGAAATAATAATAGAAATAATAATAGAAATAATAATAGAAATAATAATAGAAATAATAATAGAAATAATAATAGAAATAATAATAGAAATAATAATAGAAATAATAATAGAAATAATAACAGAAATAATAATAGAAATAATAATAGAAATAATAATAGAAATAATAATAGAAATAATAATAGAAATAATAATAGAAATAATAATAGAAATAATAACAGAAATAATAATAGAAATAATAATAGAAATAATAATAGAAATAATAATAGAAATAATAATAGAAATAATAATAGAAATAATAATAGAAATAATAATAGAAATAATAATAGAAATAATAATAGAAATAATAATAGAAATAATAATAGAAATAATAATAGAAATAATAATAGAAATAATAATAGAAATAATAATAGAAATAATAATAGAAATAATAATAGAAATAATAATAGAAATAATAATAGAAATAATAATAGAAATAATAATAGAAATAATAATAGAAATAATAATAGAAATAATAATAGAAATAATAATAGAAATAATAATAGAAATAATAATAGAAATAATAATAGAAATAATAACAGAAATAATAATAGAAATAATAATAGAAATAATAATAGAAATAATAATAGAAATAATAATAGAAATAATAATAGAAATAATAATAGAAATAATAATAGAAATAATAATAGAAATAATAATAGAAATAATAATAGAAATAATAATAGAAATAATAATAGAAATAATAATAGAAATAATAACAGAAATAATAATAGAAATAATAATAGAAATAATAATAGAAATAATAATAGAAATAATAATAGAAATAATAATAGAAATAATAATAGAAATAATAATAGAAATAATAATAGAAATAATAATAGAAATAATAATAGAAATAATAATAGAAATAATAATAGAAATAATAATAGAAATAATAATAGAAATAATAATAGAAATAATAATAGAAATAATAATAGAAATAATAATAGAAATAGTAATAGAAATAATAATAGAAATAATAGTCTCAATGAACCACGATAGAAACATAGGCCTATCATGCAGGCGAACATTCGATACCAAAGGTTGCATCTTTATAACCCCTCACCCTATCAAACCACTATCTCAATTCACCATATCAATTCACCCTCTCAATTCACCCTCTCGATTCACCCTCTCGATTCACCCTCTCAATTCATCCTCTCAATTCACCCTCTCAAATCACCGCTCAGATCACCGCTTAAATCACCCTCTCAATTCACCCTCTCAATCCACCCTCTCAATTCACCCTATCAATTCACCCTATCAATTCACCCTATCAATTCACCCTATCAATTCATCCTCTCAATTCACCCTCTCAAATCACCACTCAGATCACCGCTTAAATCACCCTCTCAATTCACCCTCTCAATCCACCCTCTCAATTCACCCTATAAATTCACCCTATCAATTCACCCTCTCAATTCACCCTATCAATTCACCCTATCAATTCATCCTCTCAATTCACCCTATCAATTCACTCTATCAATTCATCCTCTCAATTCACCCTCTCAAATCACAGCTCAGATCACCGCTTAAATCACCCTCTCAATTCACCCTCTCAATCCACCCTCTCAATTCACCCTATAAATTCACCCTATCAATTCACACTCTCAATTCACCCTATCAATTCACCCTATAAATTCACCCTCTCAATTCACCCTATCAATTCACCCTATCAATTCATCCTCTCAATTCACCCTCTCAAATCACAGCTCAGATCACCGCTTAAATCACCCTCTCAATTCACCCTCTCGATCCACCCTCTCAATTCACCCTATAAATTCACCCTATCAATTCACCCTCTCAATTCACCCTATCAATTCACCCTATCAATTCATCCTCTCAATTCACCCTCTCAAATCACAGCTCAGATCACCGCTTAAATCACCCTCTCAAATCGGACCATTTACTGACAAAACAAGCAGGAAATGTTTGTAGGCTGAGACCTACAAGTGATACAACTTCCCGGTAAAAGTAATATTAAGCTTTCATAACATACTAAACAATTAACTAATCAGATCAAAATTAATGCTTCGTCTTGAGCTATAGTATTCATAATTGTAATCGTAAGCTCCAAACTTCGAAAGCGCCACTCGAAAGCCAAGCGCAGGGCACCAGTCTATTCACGAGCGCTGCATCAAGTGAGAGGGGTTGTGCAAAGGGTTTATAGACACTAGTCAGGCTGTCATCCTCTGTGTTTGTTAAGCAAAATAATTTTCATGAAGAGAAGATGAGATCAAAACCAAACGAGATTTGAACCTGATATGAAGAAATCTGGGTCAGATGCCCGGATGTTTGCTTGAACTGCTGGAAAGACAGACAACGTCACGAAGAAAACCAAGAAGACGCTCAAGTCGTGCAGCCAGCACTGAAATGGAAACGCCTTCCATGGAAAAAAGACGATTGGATGTTCGGCCATAATAAAAATGGCCATAATAAAAATGGCCATTTTAAAATGGCCATAATAAACTGGCTAATGTCCTCATCTTCACCATGCAGTACCAGCATACAGACGTAACTATAGCTGTGTATGCAATGCGATTTCTAAGGGCCCTCGGGCAAGGTATTTAACTATTTATATATAGAAATGCTTATGATTTACGCCCTTTTGCTACTATAGGCTATTGAAGAGAAAATTAACTACAACAGGGCTTTTAAACGTGTAGTTGTACACAAAATCTGCAGTTGTAGAAGCACTTCTGTACAGCTAAAACTAGCAAAAAGGTATTTGTCCTCCAATTGGAAGTAATTTACCATGGATGATGGGAAAGGAAAGAAGGAATTGTGCAGTTCTAAAAATTCCTTAAACACAGCCCTCAACTAGGCTACAATCAGCTTAAACATCAGGTTAACACTTGGAATCACAAACGAATAAAATCATATTTTATATAAAAATATTAAAATTATTAAATATTATCTGCAATTCTATCACTTCAATTTGTCTCTAAGATCTTGAATTTGTTTCTTAATAAGCCTCAAGGTAGTTTAGGGGCCGGTGACTTGTCTGCAGACGAGGCTGAACCTATTTGAGGAATAATTTGTGCAGATGCTCTGTACAGCAGTAAGAAGTCAATGCGGGAAGGAACACGGCATGACAGACTTACAAAAATTACTGTGGCCGTGTAGCATTTCATAGGCCTATTCAGATCAATTATATTATTATTATTATTATTGACAGACTGACAGTTTACCTGCTTAAAGATCTCCAAATATGGCGGTCTGGTGTTGTTTTCTTCCCTCGATTCTTTCGGCTGCTTTCCCTTATTGCTGTGGAAACGATAAAATGGCTGAAATATCCAATCACAGTTTTTTTTATTGGGATGGAAAATATGTTTAGCAGAGGCTACCTCTTCAAGAGAACCTGTTTGAGGCGGCTATAGGCCATAAAAATTATTATGTTTAAGTTGTTGATTCGTAATCGTAAACTCGAAATTTCTAAAGTGCAACTCGAAAGCCAAGCGAGGGGCACCAGCTTATTCACGAGCGCTCTTGATTACAAGAGATCATCGCTATAATCAAACGGATGATTAGAAAAGTTTAACATCGCCATGGCTGACTTTGATGGTAATCGTGATTTCTATACATCTAAAGCGGCACTCGAAAGCCTAGAGGAGGGCACCAGCTTATTCACGAGCATTGATGGCGGACAAGCAGCGTGTAGACGACAGACTGGTTCTGTTGTGCATAGGCCTACCACTAGGCCTATTAAACGTACGGATTAAACGTTTTGCAAATGATAGCCTTCAAATTTATTAAAACATAATGACACGATTTTAAAGTGCAATTACCTCAAACTAACTCTCACGCTCAGTGGCGTATCCAGGAATTTGTGATGGTTTTTTGGGCAGGTTTATGGCCTGGCCTGATGCCCTTCCTGACACCAA
>CATKHU010000299.1:25000-27500 GCA_949752735.1 Lumbricus terrestris
GAAGGAAAGAGGCCTATAGTATCACTTTTCGCTCATTGTCTTCAGAAGTTCAAGTGTAGCCTAATAGGCCCTTAATTAGGATATCAAAGAGAAGGATATCAGTATATCATACCGATCCAACGATGACGGCGTTGGGATATTTCATTGGAAGACAGGCTGCCGTTCCAAAGATGCTGTTCTGATAGATTCCATTGGCCACTGTGTTCAGTTCAACAAAAGACCATTTACATGTATGACGCAGACCCAGTGTGGGAATTGTGGAAAAATAACTGGGGGAAGTATGCTCCACTTGGAATTTGGGTGTGAAAAACAGACTTTACTATGGGCTTTCAGAAAGACTGGGGGTTGAAACGCCAACCACCGGCAATTTTCACCCTATGTAGATTGCATAATTATACTGAGCTTAATTATTCGCATAATTATGGCCTATAGCAATTTCAATTCATAATGTAATCGGAATTGCACGCACGCATTTATGCAGACCTATGTGTGTCTAGCCTCTAGGTTATATGTATACGAGATAAAATGATACAAAGTTCATGTCTCCGACTACAAGGTCTCCCCTTCTTCCACAAGGAATCGTACGTATTCGTTTGAGCTGATATAAAAATAATCTTGTGCTGTGTAGGCCTACAGTTTCTATCTGCAAACAACTTACATTGTAGCAATCTAATCAAGACTTAGTGTTTGGTTAGCTAGGAGAATTTTTAAAACTTTGCATCGCGTAACCATACAAGCGTGGTTGAATCCGTGGGTTCAACGGGGGCTCGGTAGCGCAATGGATAACACGCTGGCGTAGAGTGCGAGAGGTCTAGCGAGTTCGAGCCCCCGTTGGGCGAATATGGTTTGTAGGCTGATATTAGCGCCGTGTAATTGCAAAGCTGTCTATTATGTTATTAGTTAAGTTTAATTAAGATTACTGCATAACTTGTAAATGTAAAGCGCAGTGCGTCTTGCAGGTGCTTCATTAAAAAAGGATCATTAGCTTTCTGCTAACCTTTGCAAAAATAATATTATAGGCCTATACAGCATACAATTTTGTTTCAATTGTTTGTAGTAATAACAGGCCTTCGATCGATCCTCAAGCTGCTTGAAATAAAAATTGAACATTTCGAAAACACTCATGAACGAATGTTACAGAAGCAGAATTCAGATTTGAACACTGGATTTATAGGAATGTTAGGATAAATGGCAGAAAGAAGACTTAAAAGAGTGTCAAGCAACTTACTATTTATGATGACAACTGAGATCATAGTCAGCCAGAAGAAAGTCGCTGACCCTGCACAATCAAATCAACTCTAATCAATAAGTGCACAATCAAATCAACTCTAATCAATAAGTGCACAATCAAATCAACTCTAAATCAATAAGTGCACAATCAAATCAACTCTAATCAATAAGTGCACAATCAAATCAAATCTGATCAATAAGTGCACAATCAAATCAAATCTGATCAATAAGTGCACAATCAAATCAACTCTAATCAATAGGTGCACAATCAAATCAAATCTATTCAATAAGTGGATCAGAAAATCGAATCGTATATTCGGCCTTTGTAGACGGAAGATAAAATGTCGATTCAACTGTTCAGTATAGGCCTACGTCTAGTTTACTATACCGAGCCAATGGTTGGCCAGTGCATTCAAATCACATCAAAGCACCTCTAATTAAATCCTGCATAGGCCTAATTTAAGGCCTAAGTTGCCGCCTAACTAATCTGATCAAATCTTTCAGGCCTATTAGTCATCGGGTCGTAGGTGTCATGTCATGGTGCACATGTCTCTTAAATCTTTCATCTGATGGGCTCATTATATATATATATATGTATGTATAATATATATGTATATATATATATATATATATATAGGACTTGCATAAGACCGGCCAGACAAATGGACATCATTCGTTATGAGTTTCTTTGTTTGAATATTTCATATTAGCCAAGAACAGAATCCAGTACAAACCAGCGAAAGGACAAGAGATTTCCTTTCCAGCAATCACCAATGAGCTCAAATTAACCCATATTCAATATTCATAATGAGAGACTATAGCGACCCAGCATAACTAATTAATTATGTTAATCAAATCCTGGACAACAAATCAACACGGACATCAGCAGGCTGCTAAGTCACATTACATTATATATGATCACTTATTACATCACATTACTATGTCATCACATCACATCATATGTCATCACATATCACATCACATTATATGTCATCACATTATCACATCATACGTCATCACATATCACATCACATTTGGGCCTATGTCACAGCACATTATATCACATGCCACATCATATTTTATGACGTAAGTTTATTGATCCACATTCTACACTTTCGACAGACATTCTGATATTTACAAATTGTTTAAACTGTGAAGCTAATCGACGAAATCAAACAGATAATAAACACACTAACAACATGCACTTCTGAGCTTTGTAAGGAGGGCATTATCAAATTTCAGTTGTATTGTATTGTATTGTATTGTATAA
>CATKHU010000299.1:32500-60000 GCA_949752735.1 Lumbricus terrestris
GGCCACAAAAGTATCCCTAAAGGTTTTGTGACTTAATCAAATTTTTTTGTAACTTTTTGCTGCGTTAGACTTTAGGGTTATCAAAAACAGTGGACTCACTAAACGTTATATAACTTTTGTTCTGTTTAAAATATCTGGTGACTTTCTGTTGTTGCAAGTAAATCTAAATTACCTAATAGCCTGTAGAACGTGACTAAAAAATTCTTACGTCTGGTTCAGATATTGGCAACAAAACTTCTGAATATTATTTGGCCCACCCTTTATAGGATGCAGCCAGAAGCACATCTATAGCTAGTTTCTTGAGAGTTAGGCTTGTTTGGGTTACAGGGCTTTGGCGGATTGAAGGGAATTTAGACTGACACCACAGACGGATGAAGGTTCATGTAAATGAAAATGTAAAAGTAAATGTAATCGGATTTTTATATAGCGGCTGTCTTATGGCCTCGACCCTGAGGGCGAGATCCCTCACCACCGCTCGCCCGTTTGAATGGACGTCACGCCATTTAGGACTCCGTGGACGGACCGTGCTAGCCCGAGATTTTGAATCTCTGAAATAGCCACCTTCGGGAATCGAATCGTGGTCCGCACGCTCTCTTCCACAGATGCGCGGCCGCCAGCTCTCTTACCGATGTAGCTAACGTGGACTAACATGGACTAATGTAATCTAAGTCGAGTTTACGATTTCAAATTTTTCTTATGTATACATAAGTCTATAGATCTACAGGTTTTCAGAAAGTTGTCAAGGTTCAATCTTTTTGGCTATGTACACAGAAGCGAACGGGAGCAAAGGCGTCGAGAAGCGTACACCGGCAGATATACCGAGAACGGTAAAGGCCATCAGACAAAAATTGTGGTGGCAGATAGGCAGATGGATATAGGAATATGGAACGCATGGGGCTGTATCAATATCATGTGAGAGGTTTTGATTGAGAGCAGATGAACCAGTATGCTGAACGCGGATTCCCATAGGACTGCATGGAGCACGTTAGACTGAACATTTATATAAAGTTCAGAGGTTAAGACAGACCTTTCAGACAGATAAAGAGACAGACAGACAAAGTGACATGCAAGCAGACAGTAGACCGACGAAGAAACTCATGAGAGAGTTGGAGAAATGGACACGTAAACAAAGATATTAAGGCCCAGAGAGAGAGAGAGAGAGAGAGAGAGAGAGAGAGAGAGAGAGAGAGAGAGAGAGAGAGAGAGAGAGAGAGAGAGAGAGAGAGAGACACAGAGACAGAGACAGAGACAGAGACAGAGAAAGAGAAAGAGAAAGAGAAGAACAGATAGAGACGGATACAGATACAGATACAGAGACAGAGAAAGACAGAGAAAGACAGGGAAAGACAGAGACAGATACAGAGGACAGGTTAGTATAGAAATAAAATGTATACATCCACACACAAGAGCAGGAGAGGATGAGACACGACGCAGTGTAAGATGGTGTTGCAATACAAAGAGTGATAAACAGACAGAGACAGGGGTGGATAGAACGACACAAAGACAGATAAAGAAAATAGAGCGGATATAATCACTAAATGCATCTTACAAAGCAGACGTGACATAATAAGCTTCTAGTGCGTCCGAATATCTCTGCATTTGGTCAGATGGTTATTTGATGCAATCGAGATCTTACCTGTCAATCGGTTCCTTTAGTTCTTCTGCCTTCGTAGGCACGTCTACATTTTCATTCAACAGTCTCTGGCGAACTGTCAATGCACAATACAATCTGTCGTATCAAGGAATGCCGAGGACAATACGTGCTCAGATACATAATGCATTACATGCACAATACCTGCATATACATGTACAATGTACATGTAAACACACTACATCTGTACATACATGATATGCCTGCCATTGCCTGGTATAATAACTGAGACCAGTTTGAGAATTGCATAAAAGTAACTGTGGTCGGGGTCAGACTATGATCCAAGTGGATTTGGGGTGGAGATTAACCACCTCAAACCGGTCAAGCACCGATGAATAAACTGGTCAGAATTAGGTATATATACTGGTCAAGCACCAGTGAATAAAATTTAAACTGGTCAAGCGAATTAGCATGGTCAATTGCCATAGCAACTTAACAAGCATACAGTGACGAGATAAGAAGATTTTAATGAATCAGATGACCGTAGCGTTGTCTACATACCTTCTCCTGTATCATCGCCTTTCGCTGGTCTCACATAAACCATCTCAAAGGATGAATCCACCGCAGAATCTTTTGCAGCCATTTCTTCTATCGACTCCGAACCGAGACTCACACAATCAACGTTGTTGTCTCTTTCACTTTTGAACACCCGTTCTAACCTCTGCCACCTGTTCTTCTTATTCTTATGCTGGACTCATGAGAGAGAAGCAACGTTATATGACCGCAGAATGTGTATTTTTCTCTTCACGCCAACTTCGGATTTTCCTATTCACAAGATAAATGATGTCTATAAATATTATGTGAATTGGTCCAGAAAAACACTTAGAGGTATTATTGTATACTCTTGCCTAAATGGACCACTGTATGCATACATAGTACCTACATACACTTGCACACAGATAGGCCCTACGTAGCCTATGCATGCCAACATACATAGTTAGGCCTAGATACAAACATACATGCATGCATGCATGCATGCATGCATCCATCCATTCACCCATCCATCCATCCGTCCGTCCGTCCGTCCATCCATCCATCCATCCATCCATCCATGCATGTGCATACATACATACATACATACATACATACATACATACATACATACATACATACATACATAGGCTACATACATACATACATACATACATGCATACATACATACATACATACATACATACATACATGCATGCATGCATGCATGCATGCATACATACATACATACATACATACATACATACATACATACATACATACATACATACATACATACATACATACATACATACATACATACATACATACATACATACATACATACATACATACATACATACATACATACATACATACATACATACATACATACATACATACATACATACATACATACATACATACATACATACATACATACATAATTACGTACATACATTTACACACACAGGAACGCGTAGACCAGCGGTTCCCAACCCGTGGCCCGCGGGCCAAAAGTGGCCCGCCGGGCCCACAAAAATGGCCCGCAGCATCTCAATGAATTAAGAAAAATATATGCAAAAATTGACAATTTGGACATGATAGAATATATAATTCATTTCTATGACAAATTATTTTATTTGAACGTCAATAAATCGCATCAAACATTCTATTTTGAGTCAATTATAACAATTTTATACGCTTTTAGTCAATTAAATTTTAACCTTGTGGCCCCCTAATGTCCTTCAACTAAGAAAAAGTGGCCCTCGTGTCCTCCAACTTAGATGAAGTGGCCCGCCAGTCCAAAAAGGTTGGGAACCACTGGCGTAGACGATACGTTCTCAAAGTTGTATCGCTGAAATTATAAGTTTTCGTTATCCCAAACCGACTCCACGCGGGAGCGGAAGATACAAAGAGACGTTGTGTAAAACTGTATGTATATTATTGTATATCCGCCAGATGGCGTATAGACCTAAGCAGAACAGCTCGACGTAAATCAGACGCCTTTATTGTGTAGGCCAACATATGCTGGTACGCGGCCTAAAGCTCTGCTCACTTCCGAATAATAGACGTATTTAGACAGCGTTGCTGTGCGTGGGTTTCCCTGCCTGTATACGCTTACACGTATGTGTAAATATCTACCTCACACCCTATAACCTCTGGCTCTGTTTTTCTTATTATATAAACAAGATGCTTAACGAAGAAACACAGGCGATTGTAGTCAATTTTTAGACACAAACTGCAATGTAATAAAAACAAATGAAAGATTCCAAATCACTTCTAATGCATGACCGACGTCACTATTAATTATAATCGCCTTACCTTGATAATTCTTCGCGTCAGGGTTCATAGCGGTCACTGTTCTAAACACTCGGCCTAAAAGTTGTAGGTTCTGGCTCCAAGGCAGAGAGATGTTCAGGACATTCCTGGTGGGCACTTGGGGTGGGCCAAGTGTGGGCCAAGTGCCTGGTGGGTCGAGTGCCTGATGGGCCAAGTGTCTGGTGGGTCCAGTGCCTGGTGGGTCAAGTGCCTGGTGGGTCATGTGCCTGGTGGGCCAAGTGCCTTGTGGGTCAAGTGCCTGGTGGGCCAAGTGCCTTGTGGGTCAAGTGCCTGGTGGGCCAAGTGCCTCTTTTCGCTGTCTCAAGACCACCTTTCTCTCTCGTGGCCTCACGCACTGGGAGCACCTCTGAATAGTGTGCATTTCGATAGGCGCTATATAAATGCATGGAAAAATACAATGCAATGCAAATATGTTCCCTATAACGTGGGATTAGCTATATTTTGACTAATGTGCAATACAAGAGGAGCTATAAATTTTTTAGACAAAATACCATAAAATCCGGCCCCAATAATTATGTTCCAATTAAAACATGGGTCAAGTATTAGGTTATACGACCTTGTTACATGTTTAACGACACTGCCATATCACAGATGATTAGTGTCACCCTCCTCCTTTATCCAGGCTTGGGACTGGCACTGACAGAGAGCAGCCAGTGGCGGTTACACGGAGCAGGATGTTGACCATAAATTATAATACCCAGCAGTAAACATTACTGCAGCCAATCAGTGGTGACCCGTCAAAATAGCCCCGTCAAAATAACCCCGTCAAAACAGCCCCGTCATAATCGCCCACCGACAAAACAGCCCCGTCATAATAGCCCACCGACATAACAGCCCCGAAAAAAGTAGTTCCCGACTAAATAGCCCCGTCGAAATAGCCCCGTCAAAACAGCCCGGGTAAACAGTTCCGTGAAAATAGTCCAGTCAAAGACGCCACCGACAAACCAGTTCCAGAACTTCTTTTTCATGTATATAAAAACATTCATTCGGCTTCCATTTCCTAAGCATTTTATTATTCATCCAGCCTCTATGTAATATATAAAATACTTTGATCCCGCTTCGATTTTTCAAGTGTTTTATCATTCATCCAGCTTCTATTTCAGATATATAAAATACCTTCATCCAGCTTCGATTTCTCAAGCGTTTTATCATTCATCCAGCTTCTATTTCAGATATATGAAATACCTTGATCCAGCTTCCATTTCCTAAGAGTTTTATTATTCATCCAGCTTCTATGTAATATATAAAATACCTTGATCCCGCTTCAATTTCTGAAATTTTTTATCATTCATCCAGCTTCTATTTCAGACATATAAAATACCTTCATCCAGCTTCGATTTCTCAAGCGCTTTATCATTCATCCAGCTTCTATTTCAGACATAAAAAATAGAAGCTGGACGAGTGATAAAGCGCTTAAGAAATTGAAGCGGGATAAAGGTATTTATATCTTAAATACAAGCTGGATGGAGGTAATAGGTATTAACCGTATTATAGATCTTAAATAGAAGCTGAATGAGTCATTGAACGCCTAAGAAATGGAAGCGGGATGAGAGGTTTTATAGATCTTAAATAGAAGCTGGATTATGTTTTCATAGATCTGAAATAGAGGCTGGATGAGTGATAAAACGCTCGAGAAATCGAAGCGGGATCAAGGTATTTTACATCTTAAATAGAAGCTGGATGAATGATAAACGCCTAAGAAATAGAAGCTGGATAAGGGTTTATATATATATATATATATATATATATATATATATATATATATATATATATATATATATATATATATGAAATAGAAGCTGGATGAGTGATAAAACGCTTGAGAAATCGGAGCTGGATGAAGGTTTTATAGATCTTAAATAGAGGCTGGATTGACGAAAAGGTTTATATCCGACTTCTATTAATAGTTACAAACAGGAGACAATGGAGAGGATACATCATGACTGTCGCCAGAGCTCCAAGAGCTGACGGCACCAGGTGATTAATAGTTATATTTAGTATTATTTACCAACGCGATCATTTCCGGAAGCCATCTTAAACTTTACAAGCATTATTTTCATCAATTCGGCTTCCTTAAAAGACGTTAATTTCGTCGGTCTATTTTTTACGAAAATCGTGTGTTCTTCCGCGACTTTGTCGATACCCGACAAAATAGCCCCGGGCCGTTCTGACGGGGCTGTTTTGACGGGGCTATTGTGTCGCTGGGCGATTTTGACGGGGCTGTTTTGTCGCTGGACGATTATGACGGGGCTGTTTTGACGGGGCTATTTTGACCGGGCTATTTTGACGGGGTGCCCCAATCAGTATTTGCATGCACACTCTAATCAAATAATTCAAATTTTATAGACAAGCTTTGTTCTCCGCGTATTGGCAATACAGAATACACAATGCACACACGCACATACACATTACACATAATTATTATGATATGGACGGTAATAGGCCTACTAGAGAGTAATTAACAGAGTTGGGTCGCGAAACAAACGGTTTTATAGACATACAAACAAACAGAACGGAAAGATAGTCACCTATATCACCTGCGAAGAGCTCTTCAGAGAAGATCCTGCATAGAGATGAAGAGGTCTACTTTATAATTAGCTTTTTTAGTAGCTTATCTCTGATTAGTAGGCCAGGACCTATGGAGCGCCATTTGCCTCAATTTATAGTCAGTCTATATTAAACAGTAAATTATAAAAAATCTATCAATTACCAATTGGTGATCATGTGGTGGAAAGTACCCCGAAGCTTTCAGCAACAGGGAAGTAGGGCTTTATAGCGTGTAGGTCTATGGCTATACATTGCTCTAGCTCTACGCAAAGGGCAGTTCTAAATTAGTTCGTGTATAGCTGTTGAAGCATTTTTCTATAGTTAAAAATAGGGCTGTTTTTCGATTAAAAATTTTAATCGAAATTAATCGCGCGATTAATTTTTTTCTAATTGCAATTAACTGCAAATTAATCGCAATACATTTCCTTCAAATATATTAATCTTACTATTTTCTAAGGACCCCTGAAGCATAAAATTTTAAATACTGAATGCATTCTTTCTATTGCAAACATATGAATAACTTTGGCTTAGGCCTACTGAATTTCTGCATTTAGTTTATTGAACAGTTTTGTATACCGACAGAATTGAAATACGGTAGGCCTACTGTTCAAATCAGTCAACTGCTCAAAATCCGTTATATTTTCTCATTTGAGCCACCTTTAATTAAAATGATATAGGCCTAAATGTGAAAATTAGACAACCGTTTTCTATCAAAATTAATTTGTTTATTCCGACAATTGTAGGCGGCCTAGCCTATAGGCAGACTAGTTTATTTACATTGATCGGTTCAAGGGATGCTTTTATTAATTAACAATAGTAGGTCTACTATTGAACCCTATATTATTTAGTCACAATTTTTCACAAGAGGTTGCGGTTCTTGCCAAACCTCGTCTCATTTGTCCTTCTGCATACATTTATCATTTGAAACCTGGATCCATTGGTCTTGCCATCCCCTGGAGTTGAACGAATGTAGTCGGACGGGATGAGGAAAGAGGAAGCAACCTTAGTGGACGATGCGATGCGACCGATGTCGACGGTTCATCGCTATAGCATTAAATGCATGTTTTGTTCGCATGCAGGCGATAATTGAATAAAGAATTGCTACGATAATACTCAAATTCTTTTTGCAATATTTGCCAAAGAATGTATCACTAGCTTTAAGTCTGAGCCTTCCGTTTAAAACGAGTTTTTCTGCCTCTGATTCCATTTTAATCAGGTCGAATTAACGCGTAGGCTACGGTTAATGCGTTAAAAATTGTAATCGCAAATTTTTTAACGCGTTAATTGCACGCGTTGACGCGATTAAATCAACAGCCCTGCTGCCCTAGCTAAAAAAAATGTAGTTTAAATTTTTTAAATGTGCATTGCGATCCATTTGGAAATCAGGTGCATGCACGGAGAATAGGAGACTGGGAGAATGCGAGAATGGGAGAATGGGAGAATTGGAAGGGAAAGATGGGGTTATGCAGTTCTAAAAATGTATTTAAGTAGACCTATAGCCATGCAGAGGAGAGTTTAATTGTTTCTTACACGGGGCAGGAATTTCGGCGTATATAGCTCGAAGGCGGACATTGAGTCCACCATATACGGACTTTTAGTCGTCTAAGTTTAGTAATCTAAAAACACACTTCCATCGTTTAGGGGTTATGAAAGGGGACAAGAACGGAAATTCCTATAGCAGTGGTTATTCGGAAGGTCGTCTGGTTGGTCGTTTATCTCTAGTTTTAATAAAAGATTAGGATTGGTATTGGTATTGGTATAGGCGAGCGTTTCGGTTACAGGACATATATATATATATATATATATATATATATATATATATATATATATATATATATATATATATATATATATATTAGGGAACAGTCTCGCAGCGGAACACACGTCTGCTCAGAGAGAAAAATGTTCTGCTATGTTTTGTTATCTTTCTTATCTTTCTCAAACTGTTTATCCACTTAAAGCAGTGGAGTAGCTGGGATATGTGTACAATGTATACATATACCTCTGTCCTCTAGCTACGCCTCTGATCACACAGTCTGTCTTCCTGTTTCTGCGCAGCTGTTGAATGACGATTATTTGTATTAACCTATATAATAGGCGAACACATAGACTTCGCCTATATATAGGCATATTTCGCAAAACCAGTCTAAGAATTTTTCCATTACATGTCGCGCTTTCTCTTTATCTCCCATTTCCGTTTTCTATTTCTTGCTCCACTTCTCGTCTTCGAGTTATCTCTGTCTCTGTCTCCGTCTGTATGTCTGTCTGTCTGTGTCTTCATCTGTCTGTCTATGTCTTCGTCTGTCTGTCTATATCTTCATCTGTCTGTCTATGTCTTCGTCTGGCTGTCTATATCTTCGTCTGTCTGTCTATGTCTTCGTCTGTCTGTCTCTGTCTTCGTCTTTTTGTCTCTGTCTTCGTCTGTCTGTTTATGTCTTCGTCTGTCTATGTCTTCTTCTGTCTGTGCACCTGTCTGCCTCTGTTTCTGCCCCCGTCTTTCTTTCTCTGATAGAGACGCGCGCACTCTCTCTAGATCTCTTCACTATCTGTCGGCGTATGCCAAGTCGACAGTCGTCAAAGAAATTGCTTCACCCTCTCCTTGAACCGTTTCAACCTTAAAAAAAGAATTCCTTATCGCTCTTCCGTCGACTCATTTTTTAAACCTCGTCCTGTAAATCGATGTCTTTATAATTATTGTCGCATATAATCTTCTGGTATACGAGACAGCGCTCGTGAAAAATCTGGTGCCCTGCGCCGTTTGGATTTCAAGCGGCTCATTAGAAGTATATATATAGGCATATGGAGTTACAGATTGCAAAATCAAAACCTCCAGTGGCGTAGGCAAGGGAGGGTTTCGGGGGTTAAAACCCCCATTCGCTCCGGGAAAATGTTTTTTAGGGTTATTTTGTCATTTAAGTAAGAGAAAATAGCAAAAACAGGGTTTTCGGCCATAAACCCCCCATCAAAAATTCCTGGCTACGCCACTGAAAACCTCAGTGTAGCCTACACGGAATGTAAATAATTCTCCATGTCAAATATTGTTTAATTTTTTTCCTTCACTGCATGGGCACTCCTATATAAATTATAGCGCTGCTATTTCCGATTCTGCCCCCGTTTTTCGAATTTCATTACTGAAGAATGACAGCAGTCTCATTTTGGCTTATTGGACCCATCACAAACGACTATGCATGGTTCTTCTGCAAGTATAATATGCAGCGGAATTCGGCATCTTTCATTTGAACCACGTATAGGCTACTGTAATAGTCTATTAGATCCAATTATCTCACATACAAATTTATCGGACGATGGGCAAATAACGAAGGAATTGTTCGGCAAATATTTGACATCCGCATATATTGCATATTCTTCTATTATCGACGATACATCGATGACTATTATAGGTAAATAATATATAATATATACTATATATATAATTATGGTCCTGGGCACAACGTTAAACTGCATCCATCCTCCGCCACAGGGAACCAACAACTTCCCTGTGCCGGTCCTAAGCCCGGACAAAGAAGGAAGGTTTGCCAGATGGGTGGCGATACGCTGGCAGTAAAAGACCAAGACGATTGAAATCCGCAAAAACCACGACACAAGTGACATAGCGACCCAGATGCTTCAAGGTGTCATGATGTGGAGCACACATTGCACAGGCCGGTCAGGACAGACCGGTGGAGAGAGTCGGGGGAGAGCGTGCATGGGACACTGTACACATACGGGCATTGACCCAGGTTGTCCTTCATGCCTCTCTCCCAATATTCTCTTCATTCAGACAAGGTGGTCTGGCTGCTCCAAGATGTTAATGGTATGGAGCAGACCTGCTGACTGGACCTGTTGAAGCTGGGCAGCATGACGCGAGACAGACTCAGACAGAGAGTGGCGTCGTACTCTTACGGGCATTGAGCCCAATGATTTTGATGATGATGATGATGATGATGATGATGATGATGATGATGATGATGATGATACATATATATGTATATATACATATATGTATATATACATATATAGTATATATAATATTTTTTGTACACCTATAATATATATACATAATTATATATATGTGTATATATATATAGGCCTATACACTCAGGGCGTAGCCAGCCCTTAGAAAGTGCGGTGGTTATGAAAAATGTTAATCACTAGTCTAGGTCGTTATTGCTCGACCCATCCCCCGTTCCCCAATAGTATACCCGAATGAAAATTCAACGGATTTGAACAAATTGAGAGGGTCAGAGTTGGGGCGCTTCAAAACACCTCTGTGTCAACGCAACTGGATAGTCCTACACTGTCAATTGGTTCAGTAGATTTTATTATGTTCTATAAAGGCTATATTTTAAAAGCTGACATGCTATTCAAGATATGAAATACAATTTTAAGATGTTTACATGGGATTATAATGGGCTACAATAAAACTAGCGCATCGTAAAAGAGAAAGCGGACTATAAATTTAAAGCTTGCAAAGTCGAAAACCGGTCCTTGGTGCCTATATAATCTCGCCAAGTTAGAAACAAAATAAAAAACCGAGCCGAGTTTGAAACAAACTCCATAAAAACCGAAAGCTGATAATAATTATAGTCTATATCGTTTCAAACTCTAGCTCGAAGGAATCATGTTACCAGTTCTGTCTGGTTGCTTACCCAACTCTTCAATCTCTAGTATATATTATATAGCCTATAGGCCTAATATATATTAAATTTTATTAGTATTAATTTACTTTGCACCATATATAATACAGTAATTATACACATATATACATAGTCTATACATAGGCCTATATATATAGGCCTATAGCTCATAGTAAATAGAGGGAAGTATATATCTATAGAGCGAACGAACGCGCTAACAGACGAATAGATAAATCCTTTATTGAGCGTGCGAATTAACATAATTATAGGCCTATAGATCAACCGTGTTATTTGGATTTATGCAATTATATCTGACGTCTTAGAACACCATTTTTCTCTAACGCTGCACATCCTTCGGACTATACTCTTAGGGGCAACCCCTTTGACTCAACGCAGCGCTCGCGAATAGGCTGGTGCCCCGCGCTTGGCTTTCGAGTAGCGCTTCAGAAGTCTGGAGATTACGATGACTATTATACGGTTACTGCTACCATAGGTCGTGGCTGATCATTTGGCTTATACGCCTATTCTGCTCTTGATCTGTCTTAGGCCTCTGATCTCTGCCAAAAATTCTTTTCAATATATCATGTTTACATAAATTTCTTCGATTTGCTGAAAAACTCCCATGATCCCTCGCAACCTTCTGCTGAAACTGCCGCACGTTCAAAATAACAGAGGCTATAATTTACAGACAGTAACTGTAGGCTAACTGTTGTTATTCTTTGGATTAACGACGCAGCAGTGTAGCACAGAGGCTAATTGTACATGTGGGCTTTGTAACTGTATACAGAAGCGGCGCCAGGGGGGTTAAGGGGCCCCCTAAAAAAGGCCATCCATTTTTTCCCATGTAAAAAATGAAATATTTGCATGATTAGCGACCCCCCCTTAAAAACTTAAAGTATACGTATGCACGAGATTTGTCAGCAAAATTTTGGCGGATGAAAAAGGACCGTTTCCGGAATTTCGATCAAATGACTAAAAAAAGTCGTCAGAAATTTTGACGGCTGAAATGGAAAATTTTCTTGAGGTTTTGGCCAAATGACTAAAAAAAAGGTCGTAAGAAATTTTGACGACTGAAAATGGAAAATTTCCTCCCCCAGATTCAGCCCCCCCCCCCAAAAAAAAACTCAAATCCTGGCGCCGCCACTGACTGCATGGACTCACTGTTGTTATTGTTGGGGTTAACAGCATAACACATAGGCCTATATATGCTAAGCTTATAACTGAGGACCCATTATATTATTGAAGGCAGATGTGGTTGATATGCATGAAGCGTATAACGTCGCAGTCTTTTGACTCTTTTCTCTAGCGTCTATAATTATAATCTATATAGCAAGGCCGTATTTAAGGGTGTTTGAACTTTGAACACACGCCCCTATAATGTGCTTATATAACTGAATTCAGTAGGCCTATAAAGAGGAGACGAAAGATAATAAAGAGAGGAACTACGCCACTGGTCGCGCATTCTGCCAGTGCCAGTCCCAAGCCTGGATAAAGGAGGAGGGCGACACTAATCATCTCTGTGTCGTTAAGCATGTAATAAGCAAGTAGTAAGGAGAGGGTATTCGGTAACAAATAGCCTATCGATCTACAGCGTGCAATGTATACTGGCCGCGAAGTACCCGTTATGAGAGCACACCCGAGATGTCCCTCAAACATCTCAGTTCATTCCGCTGCTTGTCGGCTTGCTAAAGATCGAGTAAACAACCCCCCACCCCCAGGAAAATTGTGGCTACGACCTTGGTCTATAGAGTGATGTCACTAACACTGATCCAGCCCTTGGCTCAGATTAGCCACGATTCCTGCAGTCGTTACACAGACCGCGGCCCACTAAAACTAAAAATTCTGAATTATTTGGGGTGGGTAGATGTCGGAGATTTTCACATGATTATATCAAGAATTATATCAAGAAGGTCCTTGTATGTTTGACAGCTGTTGACAAGTGGATTGGAGGGGTGACAGACTGCCTAAAAATCTAACACAATCAATGGACGAACTCTAGAAGCAGACTTGAATTGAGAAATATATGTTTTATGTCTAGAATAATATAAATATAAATTTCATCGACTTTTTTGTTGAACATATATAATATATATAATATATATAATATATATAGCCTATACCTGCTATACAATTTTAGAAGCAGACCAGAAAAATATGAATCCCGCCCTCCCTGACCTACATCATGTAGGCTACATGTAAGATAAGCGCTACTCTCATCTCCTCTATAGATATCTCTGAGCTCTATCTGTAAACATAATTATTGACCTTCATCGCGTTACACGAGAACAGACATACAGTATACAGTAATACAGTATAGCTAAGGCAGATGTCGGCTTGATTCACAAGTAGGCCAACTAATTAATTTATTGTAATTACTAAGATTCAGCCAGGCCTTCAATCAGTCTATTACATAGAGCCTAAATTTATCACTAGGTCTAGTTTCCTGTTTGCTCGTCCTATTTCGTCACTCTGTCCATCCTTCGGCATATAATTATAGCCTGTGTGCGTATGTATGTATGTATGCGTGCATGCATGCATACATACACACACATGCACACACATGCACACACACACACACACACGCACACACACACACACAATGTACTTCGTGTGTAGACTCCAAATTTTTTAATAAATGCACACATACAAATGCAAGTAGGCTACTGGAGAGTGGAGACTATGTATGTGTGTACATTTATTATGTGTATGTAAGATAGTCACATGTATTATTTGACCATTTTCAACAGTGCACTTTGAGCCCTCTTGCAAGCTCAGACTTGATAACAATCAACAATTTCAACATCTATTATAGTTGGCCAACTTCAATAAATCGTTCAGCTCTAAATAAAGCGTTAATTTCGACGCCTGCAACACTCTATACAATAATGTTAAATCATCATTAACACTTACCGAGTATTGGACGAAGTCGATAGACTTAACGGCTTATTGACTGACTTCGCGGCTGACTTTGCGACTGACTAGCGACTAATTTATTAACTGACTTAGCAACTGACCTATATTAACTGACTTAGCGACCGACCTATTAACTGACTAAGAGACTTAGTTATAAACTGACTTAGCACTGACTTATAAACTGACTTAGCTGCTGACGTCTAGAGGTACTTCCTTTTGTCGCTCAAAGAGGCGACTGTGATGGTGGTCTCTTTGTAAAAGGCAGATCATGAGAAGAGGGTCGGGTCACAGTTCAAGGTTCACAGCGACGTGCATCCTGTACAAAAGCGGAACTTTGTACGCGCTAAAATCGAGCATTCTGCCTATACGTACACAGAGATTCACTCGCACAGACGGGTACAGACCTGTAAGGCGGTGTACACTGTACAGTTCTAAGTCATACAGCCACATAGGCCTGTGTTGTACGTGCGTATCATATAATCATATAAGTTATCTATCGCTAAACCTAGTATGAAAGTAAACACTTTTGTGTGATGAGTTCGTCCTATCAAGGTCGCCGATTAATTAAAAAACGTAAGTGTTGGTATTTGCATGTGATGCGGTCGATAAGTGTGTTTCTGTCGCTGTGTTTGTCTCTGTGTCTGTCTCTGTCTGTCTGTCTCTGTCTGTCTGTCTCTTTCTTAATCTCTCTATCTCTCTTTCTCTGTCTGTCTGTCTGTGTCTATCTCTCCTTCACTGTTTCTCTCCTGCTCTCTCCTTCACTGTCTCTCTCTCTATCCCTCCCTCCCTCCCTCCCTCTCTCTCTCTCTCTCTCTCTCTCTCTCTCTCTCTCTCTCTCTCTCTCTCTCTCTCTCTCTCGGTCTCGGTCTCGGTCTCGGTCTCGGTCTCTCTTTCTCATTCTCTTTCTCTCTCCCCATCTCTCCCTATCTGTTTCTATCTATGTCTGGCTGTCGCTGTCTGTCTCTCTCTCCCTCTGTCTGTCTGTGTGTACTTCTGTATATCTCTGTCTCTGTCTCTATGTCTATGTCTCTCTCTGTCTCTCTGCTTTTCCGTCCGTTCATCTCTCTGTCTGTCTGTCTGTCTGATTTTCTCTGTGTCTTTCTGTACGAGTCTTATCTGTGTATGAAAGGCCGTACTGCTCATAAACTTAATGTGCAATCGTCGATGATGGATATATAATCAAAGCGTCTCAACTCCATCCGACAACCTTACTGTACTTGAAAGAAAGGCGACCAAAAAACAATCTCGGTGACAGAGGCGTCATCTTTCGTCATCTTTCGTCATCTTTCGTCTATGATTGAGTCCCTCACATCGGTCACGTCACCCAGTATTTCCATCTTTGCAATCGTAATCTCGATATTGATATATAGCGCCTTGAAGAGCTAAGTCGTGGGAACCAGCTTATTCAGGGGCGCTTAGCAAAACATGATCGATAGGCGGGAGACAGAGATTTCTTCCGAGTCAGACTCGGACAGGGGTCAGACGGCTAAGATGGATGACGAGTGGAAGCGAAGGGATTGGGGGGGGGGGAGTTGAAGGAAGAGGGAAATCATAGAAAGCAGTAGCGTTGCCACATCACTCTGAAAAATACGACTCACAATTTTTTTAAATCTGCTGAGCTTTTAATTGGGTATCGGGAGCGGGGTCGAGCAAAGCTTTACTAGACTCCTAGTCATTACCGTGGGGCGTGGTGGTGTAGTGGTGGCGTCGTTGCCTTGAAGTCGGAAGGTTCGAGGTTCGAATTCACCTCACGTCGCCGCGTAGGGACCTTGGGCAAGTCCTTCACTCGCAATTGCTCAGCGCTTAGGCGTGAAACTCCGATGCAGTGTCCGCTCTGCAGTCGGGAGCGCCTCTGAGTAGCGAGCTTGAAGGGGCGCTATGACAAGTGCACATACAAACATTACAATTATGACGAATTAATGATGTGAAGGACGAGGAGGAGGAGGAGGACGAGAGGAGGAGGAGGAGGAGGAGGAGAATGGTGCTATTGTCGCAGGTGCAGCAGCTGGAAGCTGGTGACACTGACACTTATGGAGCACTGTTCGAGTGGTATCATTGGAGGATGAGATGGCGTGTGACGTCAAACGTCACCCGCCCGTCACCCACCCGCCCTCCACCCCACCCCCTCCCAACCTGAAGCATCCGCATCAGTTTATGAAGTCACGGCATCACCTATACATCAGCAGCATCAGCAGCAACAACATCAGCATCAGCAGCAGCAGCAGCAGCAGCATCAGCAGCCTGACACATAGGTCTACGACGGTGCAGCATGAGAGTTATAATTAGGCCTATACGAACCAATTGTACCTCAGATGTGATGCACTCTCATCAGGGTCACGCGAACCGAAACAATAGGAACAGGGTCACAATATATTATATGATTATTATGTCGTGTCACCTATATAGTCTGCCTGTGTCTATGTATATATAATTATACACATAATTATACAGGCGCGGATTTAGAGGGGGCGGAGCCGGCGTACGCCCCCCCTAAACCTGCAGCAAATGTTCTCAAACTAAACTGACCTAAAACTAATATAATTTCAGCCTAAGATTTGGAGATCTTGCAAAACAAGCAATTCGTGGTCTAAGTCTCATTCCATCTAATGTTTCAAACATCGACGCACTCACTGCTGATGGTATACTTCATTACTATCATGATGACCTGCCTTCGCCGGATTCTTTTCATCAAGAGTTAAAGCTTTGGCAGCAGATGTGGAGAAACGCTGACAGCACACCAAGCACCCTGTCGGACACCCTCGCTGACAGCCGCTCCTGTCGTATTATGTATCCAAATATTACCACAATAATTCACATTTTGCTGCTCACTTCTGTCACGGCTTGCAGTGTTGAACGAGCAAATTCTAGTCTGCGATTTGTGAAGTCGTGTTTCTGAAGTACAATGAACGAGGACAGATTTAATGCACTCATTTTATTGTTTGTCCACAAGGACATCAAGTTAGACATTGATGACATTATCAATGCCTACGCCAGAAAGCATCCAAGGAGAATGACACTGCTTAATCCACTGGCATGTGACACTTAATTATTTCCTTTTTGGATCAAGGGCTGCATGATCAAAACCGATAACTGATTTATAATCGTTTCACTGTTAACCTTCAGTGGAGACCAGTGGTTTTATATGAGAAACTATATATTTTTTAAAGTTCCATAACATTTTCTATAAAAAGGATCATTATAGTTTTGCGCGATCTGATTTCATATATATATATATATATATATATATATATATATATTTACGGGATTGGATTGGTAGTATTTACGCCCCCCCTAACCAG
Organism: Lumbricus terrestris; assembly: GCA_949752735.1. Taxonomy (NCBI): domain Eukaryota; kingdom Metazoa; phylum Annelida; class Clitellata; order Crassiclitellata; family Lumbricidae; genus Lumbricus; species Lumbricus terrestris. The sequence goes on from CATKHU010000299.1 coordinate 49,861, forward strand.
AAATCCTGGATCCGCCTCTGTTATATATATTATATATGCATTATAGTATAATATATATTATATATAATTATATATAATTATATAGCCTATATAATTATATATATAATTATATATATTATTTATGCATATAATATATATATATATTATATATATATATATATATACAGGTAGACCCAGTGACACAAGCACACTGCAGGCAGAGTGAGATACACGGACTTCGACACATGCATTATGACAGATACAGAGTGACGTCGTGACATGTACACATTGTACAATAATTGTACATAGTACAATTATTGTGCATAGAAGCAGAAATGAACGAACAGAGTGAAGACGAGATGATAGGATGAAGATGTGAGTGGGAAAGAGACAGAGATGGATGGATGATGGATGGATGGATGGACTGATGGATGACTGAATGGATTGATTGATGGATGACAGTGATGGATGGATGGATGAATGGATTGATTGATATATGGCTGGTTGGATGGATTGATGGATGGATTTTTGGATGGGTGGATATATGGATGAATGTATATATGGATAGATGGATGGATGGATGGCTGGCTGGATGGATTGATGAATGAATGGATGGATATATGGCTGGATGGATGGATTGATGGATGGATTGTTTGATGGATGGATATATGGATAGATGGATGGATGGATGGATGGAAGGACGGACGGACGAACGGATTGATGGATTGATGGATGGATGGATGGATGTATTGATGGATGGATGGATGGATGGATGGATGGACGGACGGACGGACGGACGGACGGACGGACGGACGGACGGACGGACGGACGGACGGACGGACGGACGGACGGACGGACGGACGGACGGCTGGATGGACGGACGGACGGACGGATGGATGGATGGAAAGACATACAGACAGACAAACAGACAGACAAACAGACAGATAGACAGATAGATAGGTAAACCTTGAGACAACAAAACCTTGAGTTTGTTTTTATATTTTAGATTCCTGTCGTCGTATTTGTCCTATAAACTGCGTCCAGTCTTATATTACTTCGAATGGCAGCCATCGTCCGTTTTCCAAAAGACCCGGATTAGCTTCGGCGTTTCCGTCAGAGCCAACGATCGGTTTTCCTCGCTCTTAGAAACCCAGCCTCTAACTCTTCCTCCTGTTTTTCCTCCTCTTCCTTCTCCTCCTCTTCCTCTTTCCTCCTACTCGACTTTCTCCTCTTCGCCTTCATCTTCCTCCTCTTCTTCTTCTTTCACCCTCCGCCTCCTCTTGCGCTACCACCTCTTCCTTCACCTCCTCCACCTCTTCATCCTCCTCCTCTTCTTCGTCTTCCTCCATCAATCCTTCTTCTCGTCCATCTCTTCCTCCTCATCCTCTTCCTCTTCATCCTCTTCATCCTCTTCCTCTTTATCTTCCTCCTCCGCCTCCTCCTCTTTTTTCCTTCTCCACTCCTCCTACCCCCTCCTCCGCCTACTCCTACTCTTCCTCTTCTTCCTCTTCGTCTTCCTCCTACGCCTCCGCCTCCACCTCTTTTTCCTCCTCCTCATCTCCTCCTCCTTCTCCTCCTCTTCTTCTTCATCGTCCTGTCGCTGACAGGATTAGCTTAACGGCCCATCAGAGTTTCCGTCAAACTGACGAAACGCAAACAGAAATTTTTACAGGGCCCTATCCAGTGTATCCACCCACCCACCCATCCACCCACCAACTCACAGACCCACTGACCGACCCACAGACTGACCGCTCGCCGTTAGCCATCATTAAATTTAGATTAATTCCATTCGACCATACTTCTGAATATCCTACAGGCAGTAAACCGCTTTAAAAGAAGAAGACGACGACGACGACGACGAGCACGATGATGATGATGATGATGATGATGATGATGATGATGATGATGATGGTGGTGTGTGATATTATCATCATGTGGGGCGCGGTGGTGTAGTGGTGGCGTCGTTGCCTTGAAGCCGGAAGGTTCGAGGTTCGAATCCACCTCAAGTTGCCGCGTATACGGACCTTGGGCAAGTCCTTCACTCGCAATTGCTCAGCGCTTCGGCGTGAAACTCCGATGCATGTGTCCGCTCTGCAGTCGGGAGCGCCTCTGAGTAGAGTGTGCTTGAGGGGGCGCTATAACAAGTGCACATACAAACAAGCGTATACATTAGTGCCAAGAAATTTGTTAAAAACCAAAACGTTGTAGTTACAAAATTGGTGTCAATTTTTCCAGGGGCGAGTACAATGCCCCTCTGTGCGTTCACCCATGTAGCCTATACTCAGCATTTCTCGACGACGCGACTTGACGGAGTTACGACCAACTTGACTGTCTTCCCCGAGATCGACTACAGGGCATAAAGTCATCGTGCTTGCCCAGTATTTGCTATGCCCCGCTTTATCATCATCTTCTATCCAAGCTACAGTCGTAGTATTCATATTATTCGGACGTATAGTGAGATTTATTGACGATATCCAGACAACAGATAAAAATGTAGTTCAGAACAACTCCAATCTTTATATGTAAGTAAATCGTATACGCAAAGTATGATGTGTCAAGTGTACCTAATTGTTGTATGAAGTGACAGGGAAAGTGTTTTCCGCATTAGACAATACAATGAATTATATACAGGGTGGGCCATAAAAAGTGACCCTTTACAGTTTTTTGCACATATCTTGGCCAGAAGTAATAATTTCGAAATGAAATTTTACAGGCTTAAAGACAATTCATATTTACACATGATGGCCGGATTTCATAAAAAAATTCAAACAGAACAAAAGGTATATCACTCTTAGTGAGGCCACCCACCGTTTTTGACGATTCAAAAACGCGACGCAACAAAAAGTTGCAAAAAACCAATTTAATTATTATGGCTAATATCTTGGTCAGAAGCAAGAATATCGAAATGAAATTTTACAGGCTTAAAGACAATTCATATCTATACATGATGGCTAGATTTCATCAAAATATTTCAAACAGAACAAAAGTTATATCACATTCAGTGAGGCCACCACCATTTCTTAACGATTCAGTAGGGTAACGCGACAAAAATTAACAAAAACACAATTTTATTAAGTCTCATCTCAAGTATTTGTTATCAAATAGCCTTGATTTTGCCAGATGATCATTATTTTTACTATTTAAAAAAGAAACAGGGTACCAGCGTAGCTGCACGTCACTGGGAAGTCACTTAGCAAGATGACAATCAAATTGGTAAATAGGGAATCTATCAGATTAATCAACACGTCCATCAAGAACTTTGCAAAGATACTCAAAAGAAGTTTTGGCACTGGTGGTGGGCACATTGAACACAAGTTGTGAAGCACTACCAAGTTCATTTGACAAGTTATTTGAGATGAGACTTAATAAAATTGTGTTTTTGTTACTTTTTGTTGCGTTTCGTTTTTGAATCGTCAAAAAACGGTGGGTGGCCTCACTAAAAGTGATATAACTTTTGTTCTGTTTGAAATATTTTGATGAAATTTGACCATCGTGTGTAGATATGAATTGTCTTTAAGCCTGTAAAATTTCATTTCGAAATTCTTACTTCTGGCCGAGATATGGGCAAAAAACCTTAGGGGTTACTTTTTTATGGCCCACCCTGTACATATTTTTAAAGAAGAAACCTTGCATATAATAATACAGTCGACGAGCGCTAGATAAATAAATCTCTTCCCAGCATAGGAAGGATGAAGACTGTGTGGCATGCGATAAAGCAAGAGAAGGTCGATTGGAGGTCACCGGGAGTAGAAGGATGGAAAGGATGGGGAGACGACTCTGAAAGGATGAAGATGAGGAGAAGAAGGAAGAGGAGGAATGGGAGGAAGAAGAGAAGGAGGAGGAGGATGAAGAGGACGAGGAAGAAGAGGAAGAAGAGGAAAAGGAAGATGAGGAGAAAGAGGAAGAGGAGGAGAAGGAGGAGGAGGAAGAAGAGGAAGAGGAAGACGAAGAGGAGGAGAGAGAGGAAGAGGAGGAAGAGGAGAAAGAGGAAGAAGAGGAGGAAGAGGAAAAAGAGGAGAAAGAGAAAGAGGAGGAGGAGGAGGAGGAAGTGGAAGAGGAAGTGGTTTAAGAGGAATAGAAGTCGGAGCAAAGAGGAGAAGGAAGATGAGGATGAAAAAGAAAGAGACAAATAGGAGGAATAATGGAGGAATGATGAGAGAAAGAGGAGGTGGACGAGTCTGGTGAATGAATGTAAGTAGAGTTTGATGAACGGCGGGTGTCGTTCGTTGAGTGGCAGAGGTTAGAGGTCAGTCGACGGCTGCAAACAACGACGACGACGACGACGACGACGACGACGACGGCTCATTCAATATCCTACTCCTTCCTTTTCCATCACCATCCACTTCTCTCTCTCTCCTTCCTCATTCCCTTCTTCCTTCATCCTCCTCCTCCGCCTACTCCTCCTTTTCCTCTTCTTCCTCCTCCTCAGTAGTGACGCATGGGTGGATTCTGGCGCAACAGCCTGGTTCCCTGCTCTTCATGTGCCTTCTACGCTGGTTCCCTGATCTCGGGACTTCCCACCCCGCTTTCCGGGGTCGCCGGGGGTCGCCGGGGGTCGCCGGAAGTGCTCAAGGACAGCTGAAACTCCACAAGGACACCTAGACTGCCTCCCTACCACAGCAGAGGATATATGCACTGATTTCCTGTACTGGCTCTCTGAACCAACACCAGAAGGACTGCAGACCTGCTTAGCATCTCTGATCTCTAACCCTAGATTGTGGATAGGAAGTGCCACTCAAACCTAACCTGGGCTACAACCAAACACAGGAACCCCACTTTGCTTAGCAACTCTGATCTCTAACCCTAGATGATTCCCTGCACTGGCTCCCTGAACCAACACCAGAAGGACTGCAGCTCTGCTTAGCATCTATGCTCTAACCCTAGATAGGAAGTGCAACATTGCAGATCAAACCTAATCTGCGCAACAACCAAACACAATAACCCTGATTTGCTTAGCAACTTTGCCACATAACCCTAGATAGGAAGGGTGACATTACAGCTCAAACCTATTCTTTGTAGCAATCGCACTATGGAATCCAAATCTGCGTAGCATCTATGCTCTGTAACACTAGCGATACCCATGAAATTTTGGGCATAGGCAGAAATGTAGCTAAGTCCCTGGAACACCCGGAAGTGCTTACGCCAGCTTCCCAACGTACGCCGGGCATAACATTGGGCCTACATTGGCATCCAAGCGCTCTGTGCCACTCCCTCTCAGGAGCATCATTAAGCGTGGAAGTGGCATCATTAACTTAGTTCAATCTTATAATTTTAGCGACACAGGAATTAAGGGGTTTAAACATCACTACATCTATTGAAATATTTGCTCTATTTTTAACTCCTGAAATTCCACACAGGTAATAATACACGAACACTATCAATTTAATACATCGTATTTAGCATGAATATTATTAATTTATCAATACTTGAATATTTTATTGAGTAAAATGCGAATTACATGGAGAAACGAATATCTTAAGCATTCAACAGATGGCGCCCAACGCATCATCTTTGACATAGACACTTCAGCCTTCCCCAGATGTCGCCAACGATCAGCTATCATCACAATAACACAGCTGGCATCATAATTATTCAACAATTTTCTCACCTCGCAACTTCTTAATACCTTTCTTCCTGCTCAACCTCTGATTCAACAGATTATCACACCAATACTTCTTATTATCTTATTTCTATGGCCTCACTCTACCAGGTATATACATATTGATAAAATCTTCACGGCTCTGATTCCACAAGCCATCAATTATTACACAAGGACAACAATTCTTCAGTTTGGCATCCTTTATTCCCACCTCACGACTACAATCATACACCTAAACATATTTGTCAAATCTTCAATTCTTCGGGTCCGCAAGTCATCATTTATTGCACAAATCCTGCAATTCATCAGGTTTGCACTCCTTATCCCCATTTCACCAATCCTGCACTCATGCACTTATCTCTGAAATCTTCAATTCTTCGGTTCCGCAAGTCATCAATTATTGCACAAATCCTGCAATTCATCAGGTTTGCACTCCTTATCCCCATTTCACCAATCCTGCACTCATGCACTTATCTCTGAAATCTTCAATTCTTCGGTTCCGCAAGTCATCAATTATTGCACAAATCATGCAGTTCATCAGGTTTGCACTCCTTATCCCCATTTCACCAACCCTGCACTCATGCACTTATCTCTGAAATCTTCAATTCTTCGGTTACGCAAGTCATCATTTATTGCACAAATCATGCAATTCTTCACTTTTGCACTCCTTATCACCACCTCATCAAGCCTACACTCATGCACTTATCCCTGAAATCTTCAATTCTTCGGTTCCGCAAGTCATCATTTATTGCACAAATCATGCAATTCTTCAGATTTGCACTCCTTATCCCCATTTCACCAATCCTGCACTCATGCACTTATCTATGAAATCTTCAATTCTTCGGTTCCGCAAGTCATCATTTATAACACAATACCTGCAATTCTTCAGGATTGCACTCATTATCTCCACTTCACCAATCCTGCACTCATGCACTTATCTCTGAAATCTTCAATTCTTCGGTTCCACAAGTCATCATTTATTGCACAAATCCTGCAATTCATCAGGTTTGCACTCCTTATCCCCATTTCACCAATCCTGCACTCTTGCACTTATCTCTGAAATCTTCAATTCTTCGGTTCCGCAAGTCATCAATTATTGCACAAATCCTGCAATTCATCAGGTTTGCACTCCTTATCCCCATTTCACCAACCCTGCACTCATGCACTTATCTCTGAAATCTTCAATTCTTCGGTTCCGCAAGTCATCAATTATTGCACAAATCATGCAATTCATCAGGTTTGCACTCCTTATCCCCATTTCACCAACCCTGCACTCGTGCACTTATCTATGAAATCTTCAATTCTTCGGTTCCGCAAGTCATCATTTATTGCACAAATCATGCAATTCTTCACTTTTGCACTCCTTATCACCACCTCATCAAGCCTACACTCGTGCACTTATCTCTGAAATCTTCAATTCTTCGCTTACACAAGTCATCAATTATTGCACAAATCATGCAATTCTTCAGATTTGCACTCCTTATCCCCATTTCACCAATCCTGCACTCATGCACTTATCTATGAAATCTTCAATTCTTCGGTTCCGCAAGTCATCATTTATAACACAATACCTGCAATTCATCAGGTTTGCACGCCTTATCCCAACTTCACCAATCCTGCACTCATGCACTTATCTATGAAATCTTCAATTCTTCGGTTCCGCAAGTCATCATTTATTGCACAAATCATGCAATTCTTCAGATTTGCATTCCTTATCCCCATTTCACCAATCCTGCACTCATGCACTTATCTCTGAAATCTTCAATTCTTCGCTTACACAAGTCATCAATTATTGCACAAATCATGCAATTCTTCAGGATTGCACTCATTATCTCCACTTCACCAATCCTGCACTCATGCACGTATCTCTGAAATCTTCAATTCTTCGGTTTCACAAGTCATCATTTATTGCACAAATCATGCAATTCTTCACTTTTGCACTCCTTATCACCACCTCATCAAGCCTACACTCATGCACTTATCCCTGAAATCTTCAATTCTTCGGTTCCGCAAGTCATCATTTATTGCACAAATCATGCAATTCTTCAGATTTGCACTCCTTATCCCCATTTCACCAATCCTGCACTCATGCACTTATCTCTGAAATCTTCAATTCTTCGGTTACACAAGGCATCAATTATTGCACAAATCATGCAGTTCATCAGGTTTGCACTCCTTATCCCCATTTCAACAATCCTGCACTCATGCACTTATCTCTGAAATCTTCAATTCTTCGGTTACGCAAGTCATCATTTATTGCACAAATCATGCAATTCTTCACTTTTGCACTCCTTATCTCCACTTCACCAATCCTGCACTCATGCACTTATCTCTGAAATCTTCAATTCTTCGGTTCCACAAGTCATCATTTATTGCACAAATCCTACAATTCTTCACTTTTGCACTCCGCATCCCAACATCATCAAGCCTACACTCGTGCACTTATCTCTGAAATCTTCAATTCTTCGCTTACACAAGTCATCAATTATTGCACAAATCATGCAATTCTTCAGGATTGCACTCATTATCTCCACTTCACCAATCCTGCACTCATGCACTTATCTCTGAAATCTTCAATTCTTCGGTTCCTCGAGTCATCATTTATTGCGCAAATCATGCAATTCTTCAGGTTTGCACTCCTTATCCTTACTTCACCAATCCTGCACTCATACACTTATTTCTGAAATCTTCAATTCTTCGGGTACACAAGTCATCAATTATTGCACAAATCCTGCAATTCTTCAGGATTGCACTCATTATCCCCACTTCACCAATCCTGCACTCATGCACTTATCTCTGAAATCTTCAATTCTTCGGTTCCTCAAGTCATCATTTATTGCACAAATCCTGCAATTCTTCAGGTTTGCACTCCTTATCCCCACTTCACCAATCCTGCACTCATGCACTTATTTCTCAAATCTTTAATTCTTCGATTCCACAAGGCGGCATTTATTACACCATACCTACAATTCTTCAGGTTTGCACTCCTTATCCCCAATTCACCCATCTTGCACTCATGCACTTATTTCTGAAATCTTCAATTATTCGATTCCACAATTCCTGCAGTTCTTCAGGTTTGCACTCCTTATCCCCAATTCACCAGTCCTGCACACATGCACTTATTTCTGAAATCTTCAATTTCTTGACTCTACAATTATTCACTTATTCCCGCAATTCCTCAGCTGTTCACTCTTTTGGAGCCCGCGCAACTGTTCCTGCCCGGCCATATCCAAATACCGAACACATACAGCATTTCTCATACGCGTAAAGCCAGCTATCACACACACACACACACACACACACACACACACACACACACACACACACACACACACACACACACACACACACAGGCAACTTTTCCACTATAAGATAATACACAGACAATCTTTTACATATACACACGAGAACTCTTCGATTTTCTAAGTTACAGTTATATACTTTGGGCAATTTTTTCTAAATTAAGATAGTAAGGACACATGAAACAGCGAAGAATGTAATATGTGTAAGACAAAAGCTTGAAGGACATGGCTGCAGAGTAGCAGGAAGGAACATTGACACAGACAAAATGATAAGTATGATAGTTGTGCAAGCGAATAGGACTTGTACTTTTCGAAAAATTTCAAAGTAAGACACGATATATTACTAGTGTATGAAGTCAGACTTGCAAATTTGCTAAGGATGAAATGCTCATATTGCCTGGCGAACGAAGTACTAAGCATGAACTGTAGAAATTGCATGGGGAACGATGTAGGATGCAAAGTGTGGGGTGGGGAGAGGAGCACATTCTTATATTTGTGGAAACAAAGGTGTTCATTGTTTGCAATATGACAGTAATTTTGATAAAGTTAGGTTTGCAGGCGGAATATTACAGGACTTTTTAGGGTTGAGTGTGTTAAGTTGGCGAAATATGGGGTGGGGGAGAGTATGCAGTCTTAGAATTTGTGGAAACAAAAGGTGTGACGCACTTGTGATGAGTCATCAATTTGTCAAAGTACGATTATAGCGAGCAAAGAATACAAGTTAGGGTTGCGAGAGAAGGAGAACAAGATGGATTAGGTGTAGCGAACACAAGCAACTTGTTCGAAACCTGCATTCGACACAGCGAAAACGCTAATTTTCGCCACACATATTCGCGCGCGGCAGCACCCTTCGTGCGGCGGCGGCGGTGGCACTGCTCCCCGACCCTCTCGGGTGACCTCGACCCCAGCGGCGAGGCGTCGGCTGCGGCATGCGCTCCCAATTAGATCAAGCTTTGACTCGAACAAGTTAAATTCGAATGCACCCCGGCACAAATCTTTCAGTAATTTCCATAACCCGCAATACGCATTCGAATTTAACTTGTTCGAGTCAAAGCTTGATCTAATTGGGAGCGCATGCCGCAGCCGACGCCTCGCCGCTGGGGTCGAGGTCACCCGAGAGGGTCGGGGCGCAGTGCCACCGCCGCCGCCGCACGAAGGGTGCTGCCGCGCGCGAATATGTGTGGCGAAAATTAGCGTTTTCGCTGTGTCGAATGCAGGTTTCGAACAAGTTGCTTGTGTTCGCTACACCTAATCCATCTT
>CATKHU010000300.1:0-10000 GCA_949752735.1 Lumbricus terrestris
CATCCAGGTCAAACAGACGGATATCTACCTAGCTACATTTACGATGAGCGCACGATTTACGTTGTAATAACACATTGTATCAATGCAGTTCCACTTTATTGACAGATAATATAAGTGAATATAGAAGTATAATGTCTCGTCGTGGAAAAGAAGTTCTACACCTGAAGATGGAATTATGCTGGAATTTTTGCCTGCGAACGCTTTATGACTGTCCAGTGTCCACACAGTTTCAGAAAATTAATAAGGTGCGGTATTGTGGACAAAATCAAAAATCCATCCTGAAGCATGCTGGATCGAAAGGCATCTTCCAGCCCACGGTGAGAATGGCACATCCAGTCAAACTTTTTTCGCCTAATTTTACGTTGTATAACCCAACGCAAATAACTGGATCATTCTTGAGGAGACACTCCAGAAATGATTCTTGACCTGAAAGAGTAAAATCATTAAAATTTGGGCAGCGAAGCAACCACGACAACTAGTCCTGCAACCGTTCCCTTCAATCGCATTCTCGTTAATTCTCATTCCGTTCCATTCAGATCAACAGCCAGGATATAACTTGTTACATGTTTAACGACACTGCCATATCAAAGATGATTAGTGTCGCCCTCCTCCTTTATCCAGGCTTCGGACTGGCACTGGCAGAGACCAACCAGTGGCGAAGATGACCAGGATAGAATTCCTGCCTGCCTTTTAATACCAGACAGACTTCGCTTGCGCCGTGTGAACGGTGTGAAGGTCTTTGATTAATCAATGTAACATGATCATCAGGAGATCTAAATGTTCAAACTCTGAATGCTTCCATTGATAACGAGAGGATGGAATGCTATTGCACTCCCGCATACAACAAACTACACCCTGTGACTATGCTTGAAACTGTCGGCGAGCAACTCATTCGCAAAATAAAACAATACGCATTCCATGTCTATCCACGTCAATACAACTTTAAAGTGATGCCTGGATTTCACATTTGCAGTATCCATCGTAGTGTTTCTGAGCTTACCAACTACATCGTGACATTCCTTGAGATTTCTTTGAAGGGACCATCAATTCATAAGTTCTGTATTATAGCAGATGCCGCGTTTTGGAAGGTAGGACATTAAATTACACAGCATCATATTTTATTCAAATATAACTTCGCGAAAGATTTTAGCTGAGGGACTATGGAATGTTTACATCGTCAACCTGTGTGGGATAAATGTGTATTGTCTAAGCTTACTCATCGGGAAAGGCGTTAAGCCTGTTGCTAAATACGAATATTGCTAGTGTTGTAGGCTACTACAACCCTTATTCAATGCACATCGAAAAACTCACTGCTGTATTCCGCTGACATCTGTTGCATTGCAGTATTCAGTTCGATCGCCTTTTTCGGCCCTAGGCCTACCATGCCGTAATGCATTTCTTTATTCGCTGGGTTATATGTCATGTTTAGGCACCCTTAATCAAACCAATCATACAAATATCATTGCAAAATGGTGACTGAATTAATCACATGTCGAGTGAATGTCTTTCTCTAGAAATATGTCATTGCAATCACATAGAAACATCATCAAATGGTGACTGAATCAATCACAGTGTTCCATATCGAGTGAATATCTTTCTATAGATTGAAAATAAGATGAAATTGTGAACTTTTCTACCAAAGAACTAATAATAAGCGATATTAGCAATCGAAATTGTGATCATACAAATTTTTAAGCGGTATTTGAAACCCAATAGTAGCCTACGGTGTCATCCTAGTTACGAACCCAGCGTTAAGTCAGATGGGTTGTCTACATGCCAATCAAAGGGGAGGGTTTAGGGCAACAGTTACTCCCTGGCGCGAAGCCGAAATTATATTCTCCCAAAGGTTCATCTAACATGCCATTCCGAAGATGGCGTTGGCAAATGAACAGTAGAACATGACGTGCGCCTTTCGTGGCTACCGACAGTGAAATTCGACTCCTTTAATAACTTGTTTTCATCTGTTCATACTTTGAGTTGTAAGCTTAATCGGTTATGTTGAATCGCTCGAGGACTAATAGGCCTAAATGGTGAAATGAAAAAATACTGAAAATTTCGATCGAAACGACGTGAATCTTTACATCTAAACAAAGTGATACGCAATATTATAGCTGGAGATGTGGCTGAATGTTGGTATGCGGCCAATAAAGCGAACTGCAGAGCGCAGGACGCGATCAAGGCAATTCAGACGGGCAATTGGTAGGCCAGCATAGAGAGAGCAGCAGCAGTCAAGTCTGGTGGTAGCAAAAGAATGGACAAGACTTAGTGTTGCAGCAGCGGTAGGAGTAAGCGAGCGAGCAACTGTGCGTAGGCCTATACAGTTGACGCAGTTGATAATAACAGGCAGGATTTCCAAGTTGAGTGACAGAGATTACAGTAGGCCCTAATGAACGTCGGCGTGAACAATGGAGACTCCGACCGTTGTTTACCCCTATGGCCAAAGTAGACACAGAAGCAGTTTTAATGTCTAGAATTGTTCGAATCCAGCGGCGCCTAAGAAACTAAATTTTTTCGTCGGATCTCTGCTGGGCGGCTCAAAAGAATAAATAGTGTAGCCTACAGATTCGCTATTCAAACCCTACGAAAGGTGAATTGGATCAAGATCACTTGCATATGTTGTAATCGCCTGGCACTGGTGCGTTCCCACAACCTACACAACCTATGCCAGAGCATACGAAACTATTCAACGGAACGTCCCTTTTCTCACGCATTTCTTCCACTGCTTTTTCTTTGTCCTGGTCCACCATTGCCAGATGACTTTCTACAAACACCAACCAATACTGGGTTCCGTCGTTATATGCAGCAGCATAAAACATGACGCCGCAAATATTATTTGGAGTAGCTTCCATGTTTTCATTATTTCTACACATGGTCATACTTATTCGATGGATGGTAAAATGTTTGATGCAGTGTACCGACTCTACAAATCATCAGCTAATTCACAGGCGCTTTCACTTGCTTGCACCCATTTCTCATTCAGTTTCACCGGCCGTTCCACTATCGTCCACTCACTTACCAAATTTCTCATTCGCTCATAATATTATACACCCACTAGCTATCACCTTCTCACTTTACTATCTCCCACTCTCACAACAAACACTCACTTTCTTTTTCATTCGCTTGCTAACGTCTGCATTCACTCGCTCACTTACCCATTTATTCATTCACTCACTCCCAATCTCACTCTCTCGTTTAGCCTACTTTCTCACACTCTCACTCATTCAATTTGTCATTCACTCACTCAATCCCACTGTCGCTCTCTCACTTACTTTCTCACACTCTCATTTATTCAATTTGTCATTCACTCATTCACTCCAACTCTCACTCTCTCACTTACTCCCTCACACTCTTACTCATTCAATTTTTCATTCATTCACTCACTCCCACTCTCACTCTCTCACTTATTTTCTCACACTCTCACTCATTCAATTTGTCATTCACTCACTCAATCGCTCTGTCACTCACTTGTTGTACATGTATCTCCACTGACTCACCTGACAAACCGAATGTGTCCAGTTTTAATGCACAAGGCATTTCGAGCAAAAAGACTGCCACCAAAAGGCAAACAGACAATTTTCCAATAGCCATCTTCCGATATACAGTGTCTCCTGCAAGGTCAAGTGCAGCCACCTTCCGTAAAATTATGTCCAAAGTCAAATAACCCAGATAATTAAATAATGTTATAATGCATAAAAATCAATCAATAAGTCAAAACAATTTATTGACATGAAGTGAATGATATTATTATATCAATAAATTTGAATAATATTGCATTCAGACTTAATCAAAAGGAAGTTTCTGAAGGGATAAATTCCTGCTGTTGGGACACCAATTTTATACAGTCACACAACGGTTAGCAAAATATACTCAACTTGTTGATTAAAAGGATTATCAAGAAATACAGTGATGAACTAATGATGCAAGTTTTAGGTTAGCATAAACTTCCGTCTAAATGCATGAGAGTAGACTACACAAAGTTATTGCAAATTCTGAATAAAAAGAGGACAAAAATGAAGTGACAGTTTGAATCAAAGCTAAGTCTCATCCTCAAGTAAACCGGCATTCGAGTGAGAATGCTATAATCTTTTAGAGATTAAAAGTTTTGGGGCCTGTTTGTGGCAATCAAACTTCAGATCCGTGAACTACTGTATTTAGTTGACAATCAGTGAAAATTTGATTTTCCAAAGACGTTGCGATAAGATTTAGATGTTCCGGCATTGTAACCCCACCCCACGTGTGAAAATCGGTACCAACGTTCAAGTAATGGGGAAAGGGCAAACCTGGGGTAAATGAGAATGAGCTAAATGAAACATAAAAGGCTGCAGTCTGTTAAAATCTTATTTAGTGAAATGTAAGTAGGCTTAGGTTTAGTTTAAATTCTATAAAAAATATGGTCAGTATGAGAGCAATAAGGTATTCCAGCAATTTTCTCACTGCTCTTTTCTGTAACATCACTGGTTTTTAAATGTGATGCAATGTAATTTAAGACAGTTTCTATACCATCGTCGATAGCAAGCTATCGGGAAGGTTGCCAAAGGTGGACCACGTCAGGATAACCGTCCGTTTTCGCCACAAATTATGAGAAAATAGTTATGCGACACGCTCGTTACATAGATCGGGTATTGATACACCTGTGGATACAATAAAATTTTCATATAAACAATTTGAGTGAAAAATATATCAAAATTAACAATCGCGTATGCGGTCCATCTTAGAAGCAGAGGCGCCAGAGATGGACCATGGAATAAATGTATTGTTAGTTGTCTTAATTCATCAACCATTTTCTGCTAAAAAATGACCTTACATTAAACAGTACATGCTATGCAAGTTTTCAATAAATAATAAAAATAATAAATTGTCATTTTTATTAATTTTAAAAACACAAAATCTCAATTTAAAAATATAAACAAACAATTTTCTAATTTTTCTACACTGTCCATATCACTGTCTTTAATAAATTATAATTGCTAGCTTAGTAGAGTATAAAGCAGTTAACTGCATTTGCAATAATGAGCATTAATGATAATTGGACAGTTTTCATGCATAGTCGCCTAACATGGACCACACATGTTTCGTCTTAGGCAAGTTGCACACACCCACTCCCAACTTATGATAGCCTACCTGTAAAACAGTTATGATACTGGATTTTCTGGTAGGGCATCCTGTAAAGAATTGAAAAACTTAGTTTATAAACAAATTTCAAACTTTCCAGCAGGTCCAGACCCGATTTTATATCCATTTTTACCCCCAAGCTATTATTAGATCAAGCAGTGTCAATTAGCGTTATGTCTGTTTTCTTGAATGTTTCTCTGTGTAGCGGATGTCTAATCATTTCATTCTAGCTATCTTGTGACCTGCTAGATACGAAAGTATCACATGACAATCCAGTTTCAATCCTTGTGGCCAATCAAAGAGTCATCCATCTTATGCGCTGGTCCATTCTGAGCAACCTTCCCCTACGTCTAGGATGCTTTACACGCATATTGTCAACTGTCAGAGTAAATGCAATGACCTCCAAAGATGGGTAGTTTTAACTCTTTTTTTAAAGTAGAGTGAGTTTTGATTTCCTGGATAGTTGCTGGAAAACTGCTGCGGGCGCGTGGGCCAGCAACCGGAAAGGCAAGTCTAGAATCACACGTTAACGTCCATCGCAAGTTGCTGAGCGATAAGTATGGGTAGACTATATACCAGGGGCGGATACAGAAATTTTTGAAGAGGGCCACAATTTTTGGTCTTGGATCTGAAAAACATTGCGTTGGTCTTTGGCTGTTAAAATAATCTTGGGTCTGAAGAATGTTCGTCGCCGTAAAGCTGATGTCTGTTTGGAATAATTGTTAAAAAATAAAAATCGTGAATAATAATAATAATAATAATAATTATGATAATAATAATAAATACTTATGATGACAAAATAAATAATAATAGTAATAATAATAGTAATATTAATAATAATAATAATAACAAGGCTGCAGTCTGGTCTGCCAACATCGATCCACTAAGCCGGGCAAGGTTAGGCGCGGTGACATCACCCCACGCTGGAGACTGGCTCTCGACTGTTCCCGTGGTCTCATGCGGATTGGGTCTCAGCAACGAGGCCGTGCGAGTCGCGGTTGGTCTCCGACTGGGACTCGAGCTCTGTGCGCCGCACCAATGCCAGTGCGGTGAAATCACCGATCTCGGAGGCAACCACGGGCTTGTATGCAGACGATCTGCGGGTAGATCTGCACGCCACTTCGCCATGAATGACATCATCTGGAGAGCACTTGTAAAAGCTGACATTCCAAGCTCGAAGGAACCACCGGGCCTGATCCGCACGGATGGCAAGAGACCGGACGGAGCAACATTGGTCCCCTGGGCGAGGGGCAAGTATGTCGCATGGGATGCTACATCCATCCATACTTGTGCTGCCTCCTACCTCAACATCACGGCAGCAATGCCTGGAGGGGCAGCCGAACTCGCCGCAAACCGGAAGTGCGCCAAATATTCAACCCTTCCGGCCACCCACGACTTCGTCCCCATCGCCATCGAATCGATGGGCCCCGTCAACCGGTCAGGACGCGAATTCTTGATTGAGTTGGGGTGTCGCATGACCGCCGTTTCTGGAGACCTTCGTGAGACTGTGCACTTGTTCCAACGGTTATCTATATGCATTCAAAGATTCAACGCCATAGCATTCAGGGGCACGTTCACACAACCAACCGGGATCGAGGACGACCATCCATACTAACAATGAATGCATTGTTACTTTAGATTTAGTATGCAATTGTGAGAAAACTATCAACACACTATGCTAGGGTTTTGCTAAGCGTTCAATGTTCATCAGGCACAGCCAGTTGGCGTTTCACAGTTTGAATTGGAAATAAAATAATTAATGATGGTTTTCGTAATAATAATAATAATAGTAATAATAATAATGATAATAATAATAATAATAATAATAATAATAATAATAATAATAATAATAATAATATTAATAATAATAATAATAATAATAATAATAATAATAATAATAATAATAATAAACTCGGACGACCTAGTGGACACAGCGCTAAACGCATGGTCAACATTCACGGGATCCGAGCCACCATCCGGATCAGCAGCACACCGTCAAAGAGAATGGGATAGTCTCTGGATCAAAAAGGCATGGGCATCACTGAACGAGTCAGCGAGTACAGCACTTGACCGGGCTCGACTCTTAGCCTCTCAGGCACCACACGCAGGAGATTGGCTGTTAGCACCTCCGGTAACAGCTCTGGGTCTGCGCCTGTCCGATGAAGTAATAAGGATTTCAGTTGGAATTCGACTCGGAACAACCCTCTGCGAACCACACCTGTGTCACTGTGGAGAAAGAGTCGACGCCAGAGGACTCCACGGTCTGGCATGCAGAAAAAACGCGGGCAGACAGCAACGTCATAATTATGTTGAACGACATCATATGGCGCGCCTTAAGAAGAGCGAATATTCCATCGCAGAAGGAACCGTTAGGGCTCACCAGGGAGGACGGAAAGCGGCCGGACGGCGTGACGCTTATTCCCTGGTCATGTGGGAGATGTCTCACTTGGGATGTGACAGTGTCAGACACCTTTGCGGCATCGCATCTGGCAGCAACATCAGCAGGAGCGGGCGAGGCCGCAAATCAGGCAGCCGTCCCCAAAAGATCAAAGTACGCCGCAGTCACTCGGACCCATGCCTTCGTGGCGGTGGCATTGGAATCCGGCGGTTCCTGGAGCTCGGAGGGACTGGGCTTTGTTTTAGACCTTGGACGAAGGTTGACCGAGGCGACTCAGGACAGACTCGAGACGAGTTACCTTCTTCAGAGAATCTCGGTGGCAGTCCAGCGGGGGAACGCCATCTGCTTCTCTTCCACATTGCCTTTGTAACAATGATATAATCCGACAGTTATAATAATAATAATAATAATAATAATAATAATAATAATAATAATAATAATAATAATAATAATAATAATAATAGTACTAATAATAATAATAATAATAATAATAATAATAATAATAATAATAATAATAGTAATAATAATAATAATAACAACAACTCCGCGAGACACTGACGACCAGATGGTGCTAGGCTAGTGCCATGAAGTGCCCAGAGGGGAGTCTCACCCATAAACAATCAGCTTGGGACACACCTCTGATCGACGGGGTAGTCTCTTGCCTACACGCCAGGTTCCCCGATCCAACAAATCAAGCACGCCTTAAGGCCATATCAGCCCCACACGCGGAAGATGGCTGCTGGCCCTCCCAATTACTTGCTGTGGGCTTAGGCTTGACGACGAGTCGATCAGGGTGGCGGCCGGTTTGCGGCTAGGTGTTCTACTTTGCGGGCCACATGGGTGCCCATGCGGGGCCCCGGTGTTACCAGATAGACATCACGCTCTCCTGCGCGTTGGGACCGGGTCACTTGCCGAGACACGCAGCTCTGAACAATATCATCTTTCAGAGCTTGATCCGTGCCGGCTATCCTTCTACAAGGAGCCCTTGGGCCTCTTGAGAACGAACGGTAGGAAACCAGACGGCCTTACCATGATCCCATGACGCGTTGGGCGATGCCTCATCTGGGATGCAACCGTGATAGACACCCTGGCTGCTTCCTACCTGCCAGACACCTCCCAAACGCTGGTGCTGCTGCAGAGCCGGCATCGACCCGAAAGATCGACAAATACACTGGACTGTTGTCCACATACCGTTTCACCCTTTTGGCCTTTTAAACCCTGCGTCCGATCAACAACGAAGGCCTGATGTTCCTGTCTGACCTGGGTCAAAAGCTCTGCACCGTTACGGGGGACTCACGGGAAGCAGCCTTTTCCAACGTCTTTCGCTTACAATAGAACGTTTTAACGCAGTAGCGTTTAGGGGCACTTTCGCCAGCCAAGAAATCGATGATTAGGGCCATTCTGGAATGGTTTTTAAACAAGTAGTTAGTAATAAAGTCCCTGAGGGATTTTAAATACCTCGGGGCAAAAAATAAATGAAAATAACAATAATAACATTAATAAATAATAATAAACCAGAAATACAGCTCCCTCTTAATGCTCATAAAAAAAAATTATTTTCATCCCGGTGGCTTTGGAAACACAAGGCCCAATCAACAACAAAGGCCTACACTTCATCTCAGATTTGGGCCAGCGTCTAACACAAGCAACCGGGGAGCCCCGAGAATCAAGTTTCCTATTCCAGCGTATTTCCATGACTATGCAACGTTTTAACGCTGTGGCTTTCACAGGGCCTTTTATTAAGCCCTTAATTGACATGGATGAGGGTGGTTGAACTCGCTAAAATTCACACAGCCTTTATTCTGTTTGTCTGTTTGAAACATTTGTTGAAAAAATAAAAATTATGAAATAAAAATAATATGAAGCGATGGTCCGTGACCAAATACGGCACTTCCCTCCGGGATCGTCGGGCGGTCCCGATGGCCTAAAGCCACAACACGTCCTTGAAATGATCAACGCAAAGGATACCGGTCCGGAGCTATTGTCCGCCATCACGGGTCTGGTCAACGTTCTTTTAGCAGGTAAATGTCCGGCTGAGATGCGTCCAATTCTATTTGGTGGCACCCTTTTTGCTCTTCAGAAAAGAACGGGCGGTCTACGACCAATAGCTATCGGCTACTATTGGCGCAGACTGACCTCTAAATGTGCCAACAAATATGCGAGCGACCAAGCAGCAGCTTATCTATCGCCGAAACAACTGGGTGTTGGAGTTTCAGGCGGGTGCGAGGCAGCGGTTCATGCAACCCGTAGGTTTATTAGAGACATGGATGACGACAACATCGTTGTGAAACTCGATTTATCAAATGCCTTCAACAGCCTATACCGAGACTGTATGCTTGCTTCAGTGATCGAGATCTTACCCGACCTGGCTCCATACTGTTTCCAATCCTACGCAGAAGAATCAACACTAAAATTCGGCGGCTACACGGTTCAATCTCGGGTGGGGCCTCAGCAGGGCGATCCGCTGGGACCTTTACTTTTCTGCCTACC
>CATKHU010000300.1:15000-42500 GCA_949752735.1 Lumbricus terrestris
GCCTGTCAAGTAGGCTAGATGTCTGGATGTCTGGCCGTGAAGTAATAATTATTGGCAGATGAATGGCAGGAGATAACCATTAGGGCTACAGGATCTGTCGACCTTCTCGCGATTTAAAGTTGCTTATTATTCCAATGCTGAACTCACGATAAACTCCTCATTTCGTGTAGACCTAATAGTGATTTGAAACACAATTACTGTCATTGAAAGTCTTCTTCAACTCCATTGAACTGTTGAACGGCACGAGTTTACTTTTAAGGCCGAATGTTCGTCTCTATTTCTGTCCTTCCCTTTGTCTGTCTCTCTTTGTTCTTCGCTCTTTGTGGCCGTTTTATCATCTGCACGTTTGCTCTTGCCTTTGTATTTGCTTCCAAGAGTGATTACGTAAGAGTGTGTCTGCACGTAGAGTCTGTTGGTTTATCCGCCTGCCATCTTGTCGTTCTGTATGCCTGCCCCTCTGTCTGTCTGTGTGTAAGTCCGTCGGTCAAGCCGTCTGTCTACCTGTCCTTCTGCGTGTCTGTCCCTCTGTCTGTCTGTCTGTGTGTATGTCCGTCGGTCAAGCCGTCTGTCTACCTGTCCTTCTGCGTGTCTGTCCCTCTGTCTGTCTGTGTGTATGTCCGTCGGTCAAGCCGTCTGTCTACCTGTCCTTCTGCGTGTCTGTCCCTCTGTCTGTCTGTGTGTATGTCCGTCGGTCAAGCCGTCTGTCTACCTGTCCTTCTGCGTGTCTGTCCCTCTGTCTGTCTGTGTGTATGTCCGTCGGTCAAGCCGTCTGTCTACCTGTCCTTCTGCGTGTCTGTCCCTCTGTCTGTCTGTGTGTATGTCCGTCGGTCAAGCCGTCTGTCTACCTGTCCTTCTGCGTGTCTGTCCCTCTGTCTGTCTGTGTGTATGTCCGTCGGTCAAGCCGTCTGTCTACCTGTCCTTCTGCGTGTCTGTCCCTCTGTCTGTCTGTGTGTATGTCCGTCGGTCAAGCCGTCTGTCTACCTGTCCTTCTGCGTGTCTGTCCCTCTGTCTGTCTGTGTGTATGTCCGTCGGTCAAGCCGTCTGTCTACCTGTCCTTCTGCGTGTCTGTCCCTCTGTCTGTCTGTGTGTATGTCCGTCGGTCAAGCCGTCTGTCTACCTGTCCTTCTGCGTGTCTGTTTCTCTGTCTGTCTGTGTGTATGTCCGTCGGTCAATCCGTCTGCCTACATGTCCTTCTGTGTGTCTGTCCCTCTGTCTGTCTGTGTGTATGCCCGTTGGTCAGTCTGTCTCTCTACCTGTCCTTCTGTGTGTCTGTCCCTCTGTCTGTCTGTTTGTCTGTCCGTTTGCCTGGTTGTCTGTCTGAGTGTTTGTACCATTCCACAACCCCTTGTTAGTCTTTTGATCTGTCTGCAACCTGCCGGTCTGTGTGCCTGCCCGTGTCTATGTCTGGGCGTTAATATGTTGGTCTGTCTGCCTGTCAAGTAGGCTAGATGTCTGGATGTCTGGCCGTGAAGTAATAATTATTGGCAGATGAATGGCAGGAGATAACCATTAGGGCTACAGGATCTGTCGACCTTCTCGCGATTTAAAGTTGCTTATTATTCCAATGCTGAACTCACGATAAACTCCTCATTTCGTGTAGACCTAATAGTGATTTGAAACACAATTACTGTCATTGAAAGTCTTCTTCAACTCCATTGAACTGTTGAACGGCACGAGTTTACTTTTAAGGCCGAATGTTCGTCTCTATTTCTGTCCTTCCCTTTGTCTGTCTCTCTTTGTTCTTCGCTCTTTGTGGCCGTTTTATCATCTGCACGTTTGCTCTTGCCTTTGTATTTGCTTCCAAGAGTGATTACGTAAGAGTGTGTCTGCACGTAGAGTCTGTTGGTTTATCCGCCTGCCATCTTGTCGTTCTGTGTGCCTGCCCCTCTGTCTGTCTGTGTGTATGTCCGTCGGTCAAGCCGTCTGTCTACCTGTCCTTCTGCGTGTCTGTCCCTCTGTCTGTCTGTCTGTGTGTATGTCCGTCGGTCAAGCCGTCTGTCTACCTGTCCTTCTGCGTGTCTGTCCCTCTGTCTGTCTGTGTGTATGTCCGTCGGTCAAGCCGTCTGTCTACCTGTCCTTCTGCGTGTCTGTCCCTCTGTCTGTCTGTGTGTATGTCCGTCGGTCAAGCCGTCTGTCTACCTGTCCTTCTGCGTGTCTGTCCCTCTGTCTGTCTGTGTGTATGTCCGTCGGTCAAGCCGTCTGTCTACCTGTCCTTCTGCGTGTCTGTCCCTCTGTCTGTCTGTGTGTATGTCCGTCGGTCAAGCCGTCTGTCTACCTGTCCTTCTGCGTGTCTGTCCCTCTGTCTGTCTGTGTGTATGTCCGTCGGTCAAGCCGTCTGTCTACCTGTCCTTCTGCGTGTCTGTCCCTCTGTATGTCTGTGCGTATGTCCGTCGGTCAAGCCGTCTGTCTACCTGTCCTTCTGCGTGTCTGTCCCTCTGTCTGTCTGTGTGTATGTCCGTCGGTCAAGCCGTCTGTCTACCTGTCCTTCTGCGTGTCTGTCCCTCTGTATGTCTGTGCGTATATCCGTCGGTCAAGCCGTCTGTCTACCTGTCCTTCTGCGTGTCTGTCCCTCTGTCTGTCTGTGTGTATGTCCGTCGGTCAATCCGTCTGCCTACATGTCCTTCTGTGTGTCTGTCCCTCTGTCTGTCTGTGTGTATGTCCGTTGGTCAGTCTGTCTCTCTACCTGTCCTTCTGTGTGTCTGTCCCTCTGTCTGTCTGTTTGTCTGTCCGTTTTCCTGGTTGTCTGTCTGAGTGTTTGTACCATTCCACAACCCCTTGTTAGTCTTTTGATCTGTCTGCAACCTGCCGGTCTGTGTGCCTGCTCGTGTCTATGTCTGGGCGTTAATATGTTGGTCTGTCTGCCTGTCAAGTAGGCTAGATGTCTGGATGTCTGGCCGTGAAGTAATAATTATTGGCAGATGAATGGCAGGAGATAACCATTAGGGCTACAGGATCTGTCGACCTTCTCGCGATTTAAAGTTGCTTATTATTCCAATGCTGAACTCACGATAAACTCCTCATTTCGTGTAGACCTAATAGTGATTTGAAACACAATTACTGTCATTGAAAGTCTTCTTCAACTCCATTGAACTGTTGAACGGCACGAGTTTACTTTTAAGGCCGAATGTTCGTCTCTATTTCTGTCCTTCCCTTTGTCTGTCTCTCTTTGTTCTTCGCTCTTTGTGGCCGTTTTATCATCTGCACGTTTGCTCTTGCCTTTGTATTTGCTTCCAAGAGTGATTACGTAAGAGTGTGTCTGCACGTAGAGTCTGTTGGTTTATCCGCCTGCCATCTTGTCGTTCTGTGTGCCTGCCCCTCTGTCTGTCTGTGTGTATGTCCGTCGGTCAAGCCGTCTGTCTACCTGTCCTTCTGCGTGTCTGTCCCTCTGTCTGTCTGTCTGTGTGTATGTCCGTCGGTCAAGCCGTCTGTCTACCTGTCCTTCTGCGTGTCTGTCCCTCTGTCTGTCTGTGTGTATGTCCGTCGGTCAAGCCGTCTGTCTACCTGTCCTTCTGCGTGTCTGTCCCTCTGTCTGTCTGTGTGTATGTCCGTCGGTCAAGCCGTCTGTCTACCTGTCCTTCTGCGTGTCTGTCCCTCTGTCTGTCTGTGTGTATGTCCGTCGGTCAAGCCGTCTGTCTACCTGTCCTTCTGCGTGTCTGTCCCTCTGTCTGTCTGTGTGTATGTCCGTCGGTCAAGCCGTCTGTCTACCTGTCCTTCTGCGTGTCTGTCCCTCTGTCTGTCTGTGTGTATGTCCGTCGGTCAAGCCGTCTGTCTACCTGTCCTTCTGCGTGTCTGTCCCTCTGTCTGTCTGTGTGTATGTCCGTCGGTCAAGCCGTCTGTCTACCTGTCCTTCTGCGTGTCTGTCCCTCTGTCTGTCTGTGTGTATGTCCGTCGGTCAAGCCGTCTGTCTACCTGTCCTTCTGCGTGTCTGTCCCTCTGTCTGTCTGTGTGTATGTCCGTCGGTCAAGCCGTCTGTCTACCTGTCCTTCTGCGTGTCTGTTTCTCTGTCTGTCTGTGTGTATGTCCGTCGGTCAATCCGTCTGCCTACATGTCCTTCTGTGTGTCTGTCCCTCTGTCTGTCTGTGTGTATGTCCGTTGGTCAGTCTGTCTCTCTACCTGTCCTTCTGTGTGTCTGTCCCTCTGTCTGTCTGTTTGTCTGTCCGTTTGCCTGGTTGTCTGTCTGAGTGTTTGTACCATTCCACAACCCCTTGTTAGTCTTTTGATCTGTCTGCAACCTGCCGGTCTGTGTGCCTGCCCGTGTCTATGTCTGGGCGTTAATATGTTGGTCTGTCTGCCTGTCAAGTAGGCTAGATGTCTGGATGTCTGGCCGTGAAGTAATAATTATTGGCAGATGAATGGCAGGAGATAACCATTAGGGCTACAGGATCTGTCGACCTTCTCGCGATTTAAAGTTGCTTATTATTCCAATGCTGAACTCACGATAAACTCCTCATTTCGTGTAGACCTAATAGTGATTTGAAACACAATTACTGTCATTGAAAGTCTTCTTCAACTCCATTGAACTGTTGAACGGCACGAGTTTACTTTTAAGGCCGAATGTTCGTCTCTATTTCTGTCCTTCCCTTTGTCTGTCTCTCTTTGTTCTTCGCTCTTTGTGGCCGTTTTATCATCTGCACGTTTGCTCTTGCCTCTGTATTTGCTTCCAAGAGTGATTACGTAAGAGTGTGTCTGCACGTAGAGTCTGTTGGTTTATCCGCCTGCCATCTTGTCGGTCTGAGTGCCTGCCCCTCTGTCTGTCTGTGTGTATGTCCGTCGGTCAAGCCGTCTGTCTACCTGTCCTTCTGCGTGTCTGTCCCTCTGTCTGTGTGTATGTCCGTCGGTCAAGCCGTCTGTCTACCTGTCCTTCTGCGTGTCTATCCCTCTGTCTGTCTGTGTGTATGTCCGTCGGTCAAGCCGTCTGTCTACCTGTCCTTCTGCGTGTCTGTCCCTCTGTCTGTCTGTGTGTATGTCCGTCGGTCAAGCCGTCTGTCTACCTGTCCTTCTGCGTGTCTGTCCCTCTGTCTGTCTTTGCGTATGTCCGTCGGTCAAGCCGTCTGTCTACCTGTCCTTCTGCGTGTCTGTCCCTCTGTCTGTGTGTATGTCCGTCGGTCAAGCCGTCTGTCTACCTGTCCTTCTGCGTGTCTATCCCTCTGTCTGTCTGTGTGTATGTCCGTCGGTCAAGCCGTCTGTCTACCTGTCCTTCTGCGTGTCTGTCCCTCTGTCTGTCTGTGTGTATGTCCGTCGGTCAAGCCGTCTGTCTACCTGTCCTTCTGCGTGTCTGTCCCTCTGTCTGTCTTTGCGTATGTCCGTCGGTCAAGCCGTCTGTCTACCTGTCCTTCTGCGTGTCTGTCCCTCTGTCTGTCTGTGTGTATGTCCGTCGGTCAAGCCGTCTGTCTACCTGTCCTTCTGCGTGTCTGTCCCTCTGTCTGTCTGTGTGTATGTCCGTCGGTCAAACCGTCTGTCTACCTGTCCTTCTGCGTGTCTGTCCCTCTGTCTGTCTGTGTGTATGTCCGTCGGTCAAGCCGTCTGTCTACCTGTCCTTCTGCGTGTCTGTCCCTCTGTCTGTCTGTGTGTATGTCCGTCGGTCAAGCCGTCTGTCTACCTGTCCTTCTGCGTGTCTGTCCCTCTGTATGTCTGTGCGTATATCCGTCGGTCAAGCCGTCTGTCTACCTGTCCTTCTGCGTGTCTGTCCCTCTGTCTGTCTGTGTGTATGTCCGTCGGTCAATCCGTCTGCCTACATGTCCTTCTGTGTGTCTGTCCCTCTGTCTGTCGGTGTGTATGTCCGTTGGTCAGTCTGTCTCTCTACCTGTCCTTCTGTGTGTCTGTCCCTCTGTCTGTCTGTTTGTCTGTCCGTTTTCCTGGTTGTCTGTCTGAGTGTTTGTACCATTCCACAACCCCTTGTTAGTCTTTTGATCTGTCTGCAACCTGCCGGTCTGTGTGCCTGCTCGTGTCTATGTCTGGGCGTTAATATGTTGGTCTGTCTGCCTGTCAAGTAGGCTAGATGTCTGGATGTCTGGCCGTGAAGTAATAATTATTGGCAGATGAATGGCAGGAGATAACCATTAGGGCTACAGGATCTGTCGACCTTCTCGCGATTTAAAGTTGCTTATTATTCCAATGCTGAACTCACGATAAACTCCTCATTTCGTGTAGACCTAATAGTGGTTTGAAACACAATTACTGTCATTGAAAGTCTTCTTCAACTCCATTGAACTGTTGAACGGCACGAGTTTACTTTTAAGGCCGAATGTTCGTCTCTATTTCTGTCCTTCCCTTTGTCTGTCTCTCTTTGTTCTTCGCTCTTTGTGGCCGTTTTATCATCTGCACGTTTGCTCTTGCCTCTGTATTTGCCTCCAAGAGTGATTACGTAAGAGTGTGTCTGCACGTAGAGTCTGTTGGTTTATCCGCCTGCCAACTTGTCGGTCTGTGTGCCTGCCCCTCTGTCTGTCTGCTCATAAGTCCGTTGGGATGTTTTCCTGCCAAGCTGTCTGCCTGTGTGCCTGTCCGTCTGTCTGTCTACGCGCAAGTCTGTTGATCTGTCCTCCTGCGTACTTGTCTGTCTCCCGGTCTGTCCCTCTGTCTATCCTTCTCTCTGTCTAGGCGTAAATCTTTTGGTCTGTCATTCTCCGTGCTTCTCTGTCTTTGTGTCTGTCAGTCTCCTTTCGAGTTTCGACTATGTCTGGTGGACGTGTGACTTCCCGTTGGCCATTGCCATTAGGGTAACATTAGGTGATAGGAGAATAGAGACGACTTCAAACCCCCTGTGTGCTGCATTGATGTAGCCTATAGGCCTACTTGAGATGACTCTCGGCCATCCAAATACCGGCTTTACCCTGTTGGCTTCACCGAACCCCCGAACAGCGAAGCGGTACATTAAACATATCCGATAATCACCTCTGATAATTAGCGACATAACTCATTATGCTATCTAGATGTCCAGTTGCGCATATACACTTGGCCACGGCCCATCCCTCACTCCGCCCATCTTTGTCTAGATGTGAGGTTTGAGGTGAATGAGTGCGATGTACTGATACTGAAGTCTTCCCGGAAAACTGCCTTTCACCTCCCAACCTAATTTGCGTGGCGGTGTGAGGGCTGGGGGTGGGGATGGGTAGTCCGGCGGTTTCAATCGATGTCCATTGGAACTTCATAAATTGACCTGTGTGTATGCATTCTGAACAAACAAATATAGACGCATAATATATAACTCATAAAATTTTCAGCATACGAGGTTCGTTGAAAAAATAAAAATGTCGCTTTGTTTTCATTCCGGCCGCATTGCACCCAACCAGGTTCCCATCCCACCCCACCAAACCCCACACACCCTCTAAATAAATTTTTTGTTTCTCGCCCTACTTCTTCCTACCTATTCGCACCCACCCGACCTTACCTTAAGCCCATTCCCCAGCCGCTACACCTACCCTATCCCTGGCTTCAGCCTGCACGACCCATCCCTCACACACCTAACCCAACCTTGAAAATAAATGGCCGTGAGTACATTGAACACAAGTTGTGAAGTACCAACAAGTTCACTTCACAAGTGAACTGTACTATTCGTTAGCGACAGTGCTAACTTTGGGTCGGGAGCGCTACTGAATCTGTGAGCGGCGCTATACAAATGTTCAATTACAATTACAATTACAATTACAATTACAACAGTTATTTTAGATGTGATTTGCCAAAATCGTTTTTGTTACCTTTTATTGCCTTACGTTTTTGAATCGTCAAAAAAGGTGGGTGACCTCACTAAAAGTGATATAACTATTGTTCTGTTTGACATATTCTGATAAAATCTGGCCATGATGTGTAAATATGCATTGTCCAATGTCCATTAGCAAGTAAAATGTAATTTTGAAATTTCTACTTTTGGTCATGATAACAGGGTAGGCAAAAAAGACCCCGTACGGTTTTTGCCAATATTATTGGCAAAAACCGTACGGGGTCTTTTTTGCCTACCCTGTACATTATAGGCAAGCAACGGTTGTAGGACATTAGCCCCCCTGGACATTATCCCCCCGGACATTGTCCCTCCGTACATTAGCCCCCGGACATATTTCCCCCGATTTTTCGTAGGACATTAGCCCCCCCGGACAAAGCCCCCCCCTATGTGCAAATCGTAGAATAATGCCGTAACCGATAAGACTTGTCACTGGCATTCACAATTTCACATGCAAACGAAAGTACTTACTATCATTTAGGTCCTAATTGCATCAATAGGCCTAGGCCTAGACCTAGATTTGAAGTGAACGAATGGGAATCGTATGTAGGGCCTAGGGCCTATACAGTTATTTGTTTAGTGTCTCGCAACAAAGATTTGTTAACGTCAGTTAGGCTATATCTCAGCCTCCTAGACTTATTAGTGTCATTTCAATTCAAAATTAGATTCAATACATTAGAGAAATGAACAAATGGGAATCGTATGCAGTAGTGTCAGTTATGGCTACAACGAAGGTTTATTGACGACATTTATGCCTACGTATGAGCTTCGTAGACTTCTTAGCGTCGTTTCAGACCTTTAAAATGTCTTATAATATACATAAACCTTCAATTAACTTAACATAATATTCCTACAGGATGTTAAACTAATGTGTAATGTATAAATATTCATTTAACATAGGCTCATTAATTACATTTTGTGCATCACTTTTAGGCAATGCTATCATGTACTGGGGGGATAATGTCCTACCCCGGGGGGATAATGTCCGGGAGGCTAATGTCCGGGAGGGATAATGTCCGGGGGGATAATGCCCAGGGGGCTAATGTCCGTTCCCCGCAAGCAACAGACCAAGCATATCAACGTACGAAATTCATTGAAAAATTAATGTTTCACTTGGTTTTTCACTCCGGCTCCATGACACCCCACCTGTCCCACCCCATACCTTAGCTCGTATCGACTTTTTCCCACCCGACCACACCCTACCTTCACCAAGTACCTTCCAGTCCCAAGCTACTAGGTTGACTAGCGTTGTCCGAAACAATTTTTTCTGTGAAGCCTTCATATGCTTGGTCTGTTGCTTGCCGATAATGTAGGGGAAGACGGGGTAATTTCGGCCATGGGCTAAATTCGGCCAGGGTGATTTCAAGGAAACCAGTGGGCATAGGAAGATTTTAATGCTGCCATCTAGCGTATAATATCATATTAAGTATGTTTATTGAGATAGTTTTGCTTTTATGTGAGTATAATTTGCTAAAAGCGAAAAAAATTAGTTTGAGCATAACCCACTTATCCATACTGTGGCAGTAAAAGCTAAGAATTCAAGGTAATCTTGTTCAAATGTTAATTATTTGCTTTTTATTCTGCAAATCACGATATTTTTTGCCAATTTGGTTACCAAATTCATGATACAAAAATGCGGTCTTTGCTCGTTAAAATTGTTTTCGAGGGTGGGTGGGTCGGGGGTAAATTCGGCCATGTGGACGAATTTACCCCAAAGATGTTAGGAATGGTACATAGTGCCAATTTTAATACAATAACTTTATATTTTGTACCAATATACCCAGTTTTAATGTAAAATATAACTATAACGCATCATTTCATACTCTATATTGTGTTTTAAAAAAATTTGAAAAATAATTTTTTGGAAAAATTATTATTTTTATTAAATTCTTTAAAAAAATTAAAAAAATTACAAACATACAACCAGGTATTCCCTAAATATCCCTGATGTGTAATTTCCGACTTAATGCCGATTTCGGTGTGAACCGCCACATATACCTCACCTGGTTTGTTGTGAGGATCAAATTAATCGTGTTGGCCGAATTCACCCCGTATACTGGGGTAAAATCGGCCAAAAATTCACTTTACAAAAACATTTTTTCCCACAAATGTTTTCCTCTCTCCCAAAAAGTAACCTTACAGTATATTGTCCCTATCTTGCTTTATTCAGTTATGAATTTATTTAATTTTAGCAGTCAACCCGTTTCAATTTATAAAAAAAATACGAAAAATGGCCGAAATTACCCCGGCTTCCCCTACAGGGTGGGTCTCGAGTATTTTCCTAGTACCGATAAAAAGAGTGTTTTAGAATTTCGACATAATATTATAAAAATTATATGCATATCTACAGGGTGCGCCAAAAAAGACCCCCCTAGGTTTTCGCCAATATCTTGATCAAAAGTAAGAATTTCCAAATGCAATTTTACAGGCTTATAGGCAATTCATATTTACACATCATGGCCATATTTCATCAAGATATTTCAAACAGAACAAAAGTTACATCACTTTTAGTGAGGTCACCCACCGGTTTTTGACGATTCAAAAATGAAACGCAAAAAATACGTTTTTTCCCAATATCTTGGCCAAAAGTAAAATATCGAAATGAAATTTTGCAGGCTTAAAGACAACTCATATCTACACATGGTGGTCGGAATTCATCAAAATATTTCAAACAGGACAAAAGTTATGCTACTTTTAGTGAGACCACCCACCGTTTTTTGACGATTCAAAAACGAAACACATCAAAAAGTACCAAAAACACGATTTTATAAGTCTCATGTCAAATAACTGTTGTCAAGTGAACTTGGTAGTGCTTCACAACTCGTGTTCAATGTGCCCAACACCAGTGCCAAAACTTCTGTTGAGTCTCTTTGCAAAGTTCTTGATGGACCTGTTGATTAATCTGATAGATTCCTTATTTGCCAATTTGATTGTAATCTTGCTAAGTGACTTCTCAGTGACGCGCAGCTACGCTGGTACCCTGTTTCTTTTTAAATAGTAATAATAATGATCATCTGAGATGAGAAAAAAAGAGTGTTTTGTCACTTTTTGTTGCGTTTGCATGGGCCGGGTGGGGCATGGGTTGATGTGGGGGCGTAAGGGCGGTTGGGAAGAAATTTTTCCGAAAACAGAAATTTCACGGGTGGCGTACCGGTCGAGGTCGCAGTGTGGTGTGGTGGGTGGGGTAGGATTCGGTGGGCTGGAGGGTGAGGATGGTAGTGGGAGAAATTTTTTCGAATACACAAATTTCACGGCTGGCGTACCTGTGGAGGTCGGTGTGTAGTGTGACGTGGTGTGGTCGGGGGTGGCGGGTTGGGGATGGGTGGGGTGGGGCTGGATGATGGTGGGGAGGGAAGGAGTGGGTGGGGTGTGGGGGAGTGGGGGTTGGGGTGGGATGGGGTGGGGTGGGGTTGGGGTTGCGGTTGGGGGATAATTTTTCCGAAAACACAAATTTCACGGGTGGCGTACCGGTGGAGGTCGGAGTGTGGTGTTGTGGGGTGGGCGTGGGATGTGGTGGGGTGTGGGGAGGTTGTGGCCGGGAGCGGCTCGTATCCTAAATTTCCCGGGCAACGCCGGGTACACCAGCTAGTATATATATATATTAACAACAATAATAATTTCTTTCAAGTGCTGTAATATGTCAAACAAATTTCTGTCGAGGTAAACAGCCTCTGTTGTCATAGGCCCTCGTCAAATTTGGGCCCATTCATCCAATAATTTCTTTCAGAGGATCAGTTCTGCTGTTGCTGGGTTACTATAATGAATAACTACAGACCTGAGTATAATAATATTAGACTATTTAAGCTAACTTTTCAACACTGGTTTAGCTCATCCCTGTTTCCCAAGATGATCCTGAATTGCTGACCAGGATACAATGCGGAATTCATAACAAATGGGACACAAACCAACCAATTGAGAACTAATAAACTACAGGTACCAAAATTTGGAAGCCTTGCAGTTATGACGTTGTTTTACTATGTGTTCAAAGGCCAATACATTTGAAATTTGACAGTTTGAAATTTGAAAGAAAACAATGTAGAGAAGCAATTTATTTGTTCAAAAATAGCATCTGTACAAATATTTTCAGTTAGTTATACTCATTGTAACAATAATGTAAGATTTGTATCGTATATTGTAATAGTAAATAATCACATTATGATGATTTGGTGACAGGACAATTACCCCCCGGACAATTACCCCCCGGACAACTACCCCCGGACAATTACCCCCCGGACAATTACCCCCTAGGACAATAACCCCCCGGACAATTACCCCCGGACATAGGACAATTACCCCCCGGACAATTACCCCCGGACAATTACCCCCCATTGCTGAATGTATGTATGAATACGGTATACAGAAATATGTATGTGTGCATGTAATAATATGCCATGTATGGATGCATGCATATATCGTGGCCCCAGAACTACATAGTTCTATGTCCACTTTTTGCGAAACTGAGAAAAACGAATTTTAAGATTTGGTGACGAAAATGTTTTTCCCTGTTTCATTGATGGCGAATAAATTTACTTTTTCGGACTGCACTGTTTTCCGCTAGTATGATCTTAATATTTATTTTGATCATAATTTAAGTTTAATATGAGTAATTTATATATAAATATGGCAGGGGTGACCATTTTTTGGACATAGAGCAGTATAGCATAGAGATTGTCTCGATAATGGACATAGAGCACTATGATTGCGAGTAATTTGCTCAAAATTATACTGCTCTATCTCGTGCCCCTAGAACTACATAGTTCTATGTCCACTTTTTACTGAACTGAGAAAAGGAATTTACATTTTTGGACGACACTGTTTTTCCCTAGTACGATCATAATGTTTATTTTTATCATAATTTAAACTTAATTATGAGTAATTTATATATAATTATGGCAGGGGTGACCATTATGGACATGATATACATGTAGGCTAGCATTGAGAATGTCGCGATCATGGACATAGAACACATAAAACACTATGATTGCGAGTACTTTGCTCAAAATTATACTGCTCTATCTCCAACCCCAAATAAGTGATGAAGGAGAAGACGCTTAACAATATTTTCAAAATCAATTGCGGTTTGTTCAGTATTGAAAGACTGTATTTTATCGAAATTATATTAATTTTTGCAAGTCTCTTCATTAATACATACAATTAAGATGCAATATAAATTAATTGCCAGACCTTATTTTAAGTTCCTGTACATATCCCATGGTACTATGCAGACATATTGTCCCCTCCCCATGTTGCATATGATTCCTTTAATTTATTGAATTTTGCAACAATGCATTCAATCTGTATACTTGCTTTGTAAGAACAATATGCTGAATATGCTAAGGTCCCAAGTTACCATGTTTTAATCATTGATCAAATTGTGCAATCAAATCCAGGTAAGTGCATCGGTAGCATTGAAATCGAAACACTGCTTTAGCAATTAGTAAATAAATATTCTGTATAAATGAATTTATTCGCTTAAAAAGAAAATTGCATTGGTCTACCGAAGTAACTGCGACACTGTGTAACAATGTAGGCAACATAAAAAATTGTTATGGTGGCTATCGTCAGGTGGCTGGCTGTCCTATACCTGACATGCATGCCTAAAGCAACAGCATGAAATTAGAACTACAAAGTTTCTTTACTTCAGTCTGTGTAAGATACATAATGCTTAATGCCTAAGAGTTAATGTCCATGATATGTTCAACGTGTGTAATTATTTCTGACCATTGCGATCCTGAACATCTCTTTTCACTCTCCTTCCGGGAACAGATCTTAAAGTCATCTCCTCACTTATTTTCCGTAGCCTAAGGTCTTCGGAAGTCGAATAACTTGATGAGCTCTTGTTCGCCTGTGCACTTTTATTATAGTTTCAAAGTAGCATACTGGGCATGGTCTGGACTACATTACCAGCACTTATTGTTTCACTGATCTCAACATTTCCATCGTTGCTGAAAGTCCCACTCCAATGACAAGTGAATTCAACTGACATTAGGTCGTGCAGGAAATCTAGCATCGACAAGGTTTCTAAGCCTTGGTCCTTTAGAATGGATTTCACTTCTTCAGGAGCTAAGCTTCTAACTGCAGCAGTCTCCTCTGGAATCTCTTAGTCTATCTTAGAAGCTAAATCTCTAATTGTATCAGTCTCCTCTGACATGTCTTTGCCTATCTCAGTAACTAAGTCTCTAATTGCATCAGTCTCCTCTGACATGTCTTTGCCTATCTCAGTAGCTAAGTCTTTAATTATAGTATCAGTCTCCTCTGACATTACTTTGCCTATCTCAGTAACTAAGTCTCTAATTGCATCAGTCTCCTCTGGAATCTCTTCGTCTATCTTAGAAGCTAAATCTCTAATTGTATCAGTCTCCTCTGACATGTCTTTGCCTATCTCAGTAACTAAGTCTCTAATTGCATCAGTCTCCTCTGACATGTCTTTGCCTATCTCAGTAGCTAAGTCTTTAATTATAGTATCAGTCTCCTCTGACATTACTTTGCCTATCTCAGTAACTAAGTCTCTAATTGCATCAGTCTCCTCTGGAATCTCTTCGCCTATCTTAGAAGCTAAATCTCTAATTGTATCAGTCTCCTCTGACATGTCTTTGCCTATCTCAGTAACTAAATCTCTAATTGTATCAGTCTCCTCTGACATGTCTGTTCTTATCTCAGTAGCTAAGTCTCTAATTATAGTATCAGTCTCCTCTGACATTACTTTGCCTATCTCAGTACTTGTATCAGTCTCCTCTGGCATGTCTCAGTAACTAAGTCTCTAATTGCATCAGTCTCCTCTGATATGTCTTTGCCTATCTCAGTAGCTAAGAATTATTGTATCAGTCTCCTCTGACATGTCTTTGCCTATCTCAGTAGCTAAGTCTCTAATTGAATAGTCTCCTCTGACATGTCTGTGCCTTAGCTCAGTTGCTAAGTCTCTAATTGTATCAGTCTCCTCTGACATGTCCTTGCCTATCTCAATAACTAAGTCTCTAATTGTACCAGTCAGAGGAGACTGATACAATTAGAGCTTAGCTACTGAG
Source organism: Lumbricus terrestris (assembly GCA_949752735.1). NCBI lineage: Eukaryota > Metazoa > Annelida > Clitellata > Crassiclitellata > Lumbricidae > Lumbricus > Lumbricus terrestris. The sequence goes on from CATKHU010000300.1 coordinate 29,740, forward strand.
ATAGGCACAGACATGCCAGAGGAGACTGATACAGGTACTGAGATAGGCACAGACATGCCAGAGGGGACTGATACAGGTACTGAGATAGGCACAGACATGCCAGAGGAGACTGATACAGGTACTGAGATAGGCACAGACATGCCAGAGGAGACTGATACAGGTACTGAGATAGGCACAGACATGCCAGAGGAGACTGATACAGGTACTGAGATAGGCACAGACATGCCAGAGGGGACTGATACAGGTACTGAGATAGGCACAGACATGCCAGAGGAGACTGATACAGGTACTGAGATAGGCACAGACATGCCAGAGGAGACTGATACAGGTACTGAGATAGGCACAGACATGCCAGAGGAGACTGATACAGGTACTGAGATAGGCACAGACATGCCAGAGGGGACTGATACAGGTACTGAGATAGGCACAGACATGCCAGAGGGGACTGATACAGGTACTGAGATAGGCACAGACATGCCAGAGGGGACTGATACAGGTACTGAGATAGGCACAGACATGCCAGAGGAGACTGATACAGGTACTGAGATAGGCACAGACATGCCAGAGGGGACTGATACAGGTACTGAGATAGGCACAGACATGCCAGAGGAGACTGATACAGGTACTGAGATAGGCACAGACATGCCAGAGGGGACTGATACAGGTACTGAGATAGGCACAGACATGCCAGAGGAGACTGATACAGGTACTGCGATAGGCACAGACATGCCAGAGGAGACTGATACAGGTACTGAGATAGGCACAGACATGCCAGAGGAGACTGATACAGGTACTGCTATAGGCACAGACATGCCAGAGGAGACTGATACAGGTACTGAGATAGGCACAGACATGTGCAGAGGGGACTGATACAGGTACTGAGATAGGCACAGACATGCCAGAGGAGACTGATACAGGTACTGAGATAGGCACAGACATGCCAGAGGAGACTGATACAGGTACTGCGATAGGCACAGACATGCCAGAGGAGACTGATACAGGTACTGAGATAGGCACAGACATGCCAGAGGAGACTGATACAGGTACTGCGATAGGCACAGACATGCCAGAGGAGACTGATACAGGTACTGAGATAGGCACAGACATGCCAGAGGAGACTGATACAGGTACTGCGATAGGCACAGACATGCCAGAGGAGACTGATACAGGTACTGAGATAGGCACAGACATGCCAGAGGAGACTGATACAGGTACTGCGATAGGCACAGACATGCCAGAGGAGACTGATACAGGTACTGAGATAGGCACAGACATGCCAGAGGGGACTGATACAGGTACTGAGATAGGCACAGACATGCCAGAGGAGACTGATACAGGTACTGAGATAGGCACAGACATTCCAGAGGAGACTGATACAGGTACTGAGATATAGGCACAGACATGTTAGAGGACTGATACAGGTACTGAGATAGGCACATACTCAGACGAGACTGGTACAATTAGAGGCTTAGCTCCTGAGATAGGCAAAGACATGTCAGAGGGGACTGATGCAATTATAGGCTTAGCTACTGAGATAGGCATAGTACCTACCTCAGTACCTGTATCAGTCTCATCTGACATGTCTTTGTTTATCTCAGGAGCTAAGTATCTTATTATATGAGCCTCCTGTGACACATCTTTGTCAGCCTCAGAACCTAAGTGTGTAGGCCTAATAATTGTATCATCTTCCTCTGAAATGCATGATGTGGCGTTTGTGAAAATAATTATATGGTACTATGTCCACGAGCAACTCTGTTACGCAGCAATTTGAAACGACGTCGTATTTTCAAATTGCCGTTTACCTCGAACTATTTAACAGAATGCTATTATAATTCTTAAAAGCTGCCCTTTTAATCTTAGATTCGTACTGCCAGATAAAGCAATCGTCTACATTTCGCTTTTTTGCAAGTCGCCTAAGCGTCGCCATTACTGCATGCAACGTTAGTGCTATTGGGGTTTAAGTCCTAGTCACGTGCTCTAATCTCTCACTGCCATTGGCTATGGACATAACGCTGTATAACAGTTTTGGACATACCTCGTTTGCGGTTCTATCTAAAAGGCACGTGATACGAAGTTACACATTCTATTGGCTATGGACATAACGCTGTATAACAGTTTTGCACATACCTCGTTTGCGGTTCTATCTGAAAGGCACGTGATACTAAATTAGACATTCTATTGGATGTAGACATGTGCCTTTATAGCTTTTAAAGACCTTCAAAATTTATGGACATGGAACTATTATGCACTGGCAAATAGACATTTAGAAAGCGTTTCCCGTTAAGCTAGACGGCTGAGGACATAGCCCATGTCATAACGGTAACGAATATAGCCTTAGGTTGATTTTTCAAAAAAGTGGACATAGAACTATATAATTCTGGGGCCACGATATGTCTGTATGGACGTTTGAACATACATACATGCATAAATACACATAAATACACACGAATGTACGTACATGCATATGTACATGTATACATACATATAACACATATATGGATACATACAGCCACACATATTTACATATACACATACAAACATACATATACAGTTTATACACATGCATACATATACTCACATACATACATACATACATACATACATACATGTATGTATGTATGTATGTATGTATGTATGTATGTATATATATATATATATGCATGTGTGCACATATGCATTCATGGGGGGTAATTGTCCTAGGGGGTTATTGTCCGGGGGGTAATTGTCCTAGGGGGTAATTGTCCAGGGGGTAATTGTCCGGGGGTAATTGTCCGGGGGGTAATTGTCCAGGGGGTAATTGTCCTAGAACCGATGATTTAACCCTTTCCAGCCCGAATTAATTCTAGCCATCCTAAAAAATTTTGGGGGGTTAAATCTCATCATTCCCACCTAAAATATGCAAGAACTATAAAAAAAATTCTTTTATCACATTTAATTAATAAATGGCGGACAGGGTACAATTGGACCCAGTGAGAGTTGGCGGTTCAGTCCAATGTTGCATATGCGAAGTCACCATAAAACAATTATAACTGGTCTATGTAGATTATAGTCGTACATGTACATACATTCGTGTGCATATACATATATACATGCATACATACATACATGTTTGCAGGCCTATACATGTATATACGCATATATATGCACATACATGTACGCATACATATATCCGTGCATGCATACATATAATTATGTATAGAAATATACATACATGTATGCACACATAGACATATACTTGCATGTATGTATGTGTATGTAAACTATGTATGCATAATTATGAATATATGTATGTATGGTTTGTATGCATTTATGTATGTGTATATAATTATATATACAAATTATACATATGTGTATGCATGTATGTAAGCTCGTTTCAATGTTGCATATGCGAAGTCACCATACAACAATTATAACTGGTCTATGTAGATTATAGTCATACACACACAGACATACATACATTCGTGTGCATATACATATATACAACATGCATACATACATGTTTGCAGGCCTATATATATACGCATATATACGCACATACATGTACGCATACATATATCCATGCATGCATGCATATAATTATGTATAGAAATATACATAAATGTATGCACACATAGACATATACTTGCATGCATGTATGTATGTGTATGTATGCATAATTAGGAATATATGTATGTATTGTATGCATTTATGTATGTATATATAATTATATATACATATGTGTACGCAAGTATGTAAGCTCGTTTCTTCATGATTAGTCCTTTGATGAATATCCTGTGATGAACATTCCCTTGACGAATTGACCTTTGATGAGCAATCCTTTGATGCAAAGTCTGCATACCTTGCAATCATAATTCTTTATGTTCTGGATCATGTCTTCATCAACAAATTGCTTGAAACATTACAAAGGATCGGGGTCATCAGATGGTTCCGTGAAGGCATAAGGAGAGCATGTTACACGAATAGCTCCAATCCAAAAATATGAAATATGTGGTAGACATGTGGTATGGGGTGCAATTGGCATCATGAGGGTCAACTGTTGTTATGTTATGCATCATGCAGGTTATTTAGGGCTATGGTTGTTGTTGTTGGGAAACATGGTAAACAACTGCTGCAGAAGCATCACGCAAGACATGAGAAACCTGAACTCCCAATAGTACATGTTTGCCAACTATGCATAACCTATTAGCCATATTACAATAGTCGCCAATTTCAATTATGTGGCCATCCATATGTTACATATGCATAAAAGTGTTATAACCGATAATTATTGCATATTTCTTATGTTCAGTTGGTTTTGTAGCAGAAGACTATTGTTTGTACAGTCAATTCCCATTGGGTCCATTTGGACCCATTCACTTTATGGATCAAAATACATCCACTCTGACTTATCAAAACTAAACATGTGTCCTACTACACTCTGGTCTAACAATATGCAAACTATTAATCACAGTTACAGAATTTTAAAACAGCCCCCACCTTTTCTGATTTTATCTTGAAAACTAGCATATATTTTTGTCAAAATTCCCGCTTAAAACAACCACTGTCACGTGACCACTTACAGAAATTCATAAGATATGTAATATGCAAAATGAAGTATTGACTTAGCTGTGGTCATAGTATGGGTCCAAAGTTACCTACTGGGGGTTAATAGTGATTCTATAGTACCTACAAATGTATGGGTCCAATTGGACCCGGTGGACTGGAAAGGGTTAAATAGTATATAATATCGCAGTATATTATAACAGTTCATGTAATACAATGGCGATGTCATCTTTGCTCTAAGCTGTGCAAAAATAGTAGTTGTACAAATATATACAGGATTTATACTCATTGCAATATGATAGCATCATAATTATACTATATTAATAAATAAATATTAAGAAATAATAATAATCATGCTAGTTGGGGTACCCGGGAAATTTAGGATACGACCCGCTCCCGGCCACAACCTCACCACACCACACTTCATCCCATCCCACCCCACAACACCCCACCACACAACACCCCACCACACTCCGACCTCCACCGGTACGCAACCAGCAAAATTTGGATTTTCGGAAAAATTCTCTCCCAATCCCCCACCCCCAATCCCCCATACCCCTCTCCACCTCCCTTCCCTGCCACAATCCCACCCTCTACCCTACCCCCACACCCCACCCCTTTACACTCACTCCCCCACACCCCACTTCTCCCCACCCACCGCCCCCACCCCACACCCCTTCCGCCACACAACCCTTTCCAAATCCCACCCACCTCCACTCCCCCCACACCCCACCCACCACACCCCCACCACACCCCCACCCCACTGTTCCACCCACCCCTCCCCACATCCCCACCCTTCACCCCGACCCCGCCACACCACACCACACTCCGACCTTGACCGCCACCCGTGCAATTTCGGTTTTAGGACAAAATATCTCCCGCCCCACGCCCACCCCCTTCCCGCCCACCTCCACCCCCACCCATGCCTCACCCGGCCCTTGCAGGCCGAGGTGTGGGTTGAGTAGAGGCGAGGTGGCCCGCGTAAAAATCTGTCTAGCTGTGAAACTATGGCAAGGCAATGGAAATTTACAGCGAAAATTAGGGTTTTCGCAATCCCCACCGTGGGCCCCATGGTGGTAGAGATTAGCCAACCACTCCACCGGGTGGCTCTGATGACCCTCTGTCTAAATACACAGTTTCAGAAAAATTGTCCAAAAAAAGTGGAACAAAATTTGGGGGTTTCGCCCCCATGGTGTTAGAGAATCACCAACCCCCTCGTTGGGGTGTGTAATGCCGAGACCTACACAGTAGTGAAAGTTTGGAGTGAAAAGCTCAAAAACTATGGACTTGCATCCCGGTCAAACAGACAGACAGACAGACAGACAAACATACAGAATCTTCTCTTTATTTATATAGATAACAGTAAATAACATCACGGTATATTATAACACTTATCGTAAAAGAATGATGCAAACAGCAGCTAAAAACTATTATCATTTCGTCAAATTTTTCTGGGGGGAAATGTCAATCCTGGGGAACTCCCCCAGAGACGTCCAGATTAGACACTGCATGACAAATGACTGAAAGGAATGAAAACATTTATTTGTAGGCCTACCCATCGTCTCCAAATGGTTGGTGTCGGGACTTGATGGCGGATGTTATGTTGATGAAGAACAATGCTCTGCTGTGTTACAGCAATGCTCTGTCGTGTTGCTTTGATATCATATCAAGTGTCTTTGAGCCACAGAAGTGCTAGTAAGAAGTTGCCCACTGCAAGAAGTTGTCTACGGCCTCTCGGGCCTACGGGAATTAAGGCGCAAGCCTTATCTGACTGGACCCCCGGTGATGAGACGGGTTGGCCAGGCTTTGTATTGCGACTAAAGAGGCCGCTCCAGGGCCCTATCAACAAATGTGGGGCCCTGTTCTGTAAAACTGTGGTGGCCCCACCATACAGAAGAACGACAAAATGACACAAAACGTATTGTAAGCCTATTCAACGTATCACCTTTCGTTTATTATTAATTCATTATTTCAAATTTTACAATATCAGCCTGTGTTTTAGTAGGGCCTATAATTCTTGACGAAGAACTCACTTTTGCTCCTCAACTTCACCGTCTTGCTCGAGACTGCTATTATCAGCTGCCTATCTCTTTATAGGGCCTACGGGAATTAAGGCGCAAGCCTTATCTGACATGGACCCCCGGTGATGAGACGGGTTGGCCAGGCTTTGTATTGCGACTAAAGAGGCCGCTGCAGGGCCCTATCAACAAATGTGGGGCCCTGTTCTGTAAAACTGTGGTGGCCCCACCATACAGAAGAACGACAAAATGACACAAAACGTATTGTAAGCCTATTCAACGTATCACCTTTCGTTTATTATTAATTCATTATTTCAAATTTTACAATATCAGCCTGTGTTTTAGTAGGGCCTATAATTCTTGACGAAGAACTCACTTTTGCTCCTCAACTTCACCGTCTTGCTCGAGACTGCTATTATCAGCTGCCTATCTCTTTATAGGCTCCAATCACTTATCTACTGCAACAGATGAACTCTAACACATCACCAACTGGTCTAAAGGGAAGACTTGCGGATCAATTCTGACAAAACACGCGAAATTGCTATTATCAGACGCAACAAGAGATCACTCTCAACCCATCCATCCATCTCAGGAGTTTCCCGTACAAAATCCATCAAAGCATTGGGAGTTCTTATTGGAGAGAAATTAACAGTTACAGGCCACATCAATAAGATTATCTGCTCTGGTAGCCTACTGCCTCACTCTATGCCATCATAACCCTCAAGCAGGGCCGTAAATCTGCTTCTAGATGTGGGGAGGGAAAATTTCCCCTTCGGAATTGTGCGCAGTATACCCCCTCAAGGACCCCACTGGTCACTGAGTTCAGTGACACCCTATAATTATATAGGTTAGTGTTAGGGCTAGTGTTAAAAATTGTAGATTCACACTCATCATCTTGTAGTGGACCCTGTACGGCCAAGCATATTGCGTGAGGTCTTGCACTGGCTTCCTTTCCCGCAGCGCATCTCATTTAGTATATCATCTTTGGTGTGGCAATGCTTATCAGGCTATGCATCCTCTTATCTGGTCTTTGGTTAGAAAGGCCTAGAATAATGAACTCTGTTTTTGATGGGTTGAGGCAGAGGAGGTTTGAGGACATCTCTCAATGGATGTCCTCAAACCTCCTCTGCCTCATGAGGATCATGATTATGATGATGACAACGATGATGATGATGATGATGATGATGATGATGATGATGATGATGATAATGATGATGATGATGTTGATGATGATGATGGTGACGACGACGACGTCGACGACGACGATGATGATGATGATGAAGATGATGATGATGGTGGTGGTGGTGTTGGTGGTGATGGTGGTGATGATGATGATGATGGTGGTGGTGGTGGTGTTGGTGGTGATGGTGGTGATGATGATGATGATGATGGTGTGGTGGTGATGATGGTGGTGGTGATGATTAAAATGAGGATTATGATATTCATGACGATGATGGTGTAGGGGCCATGGATAGGGGTGGGTGACCCTACTAGTCCTTTTCGACGTTAGTGCAGCATTCGACACGGTCGATCATAATATATTAATGAAACGCCTCTCTATCTATTTTGGACTCTCTGGCCATCCACTTGAGTGGATCACATCTTTTTTTTAGCATGGCGGTCCAGTTGTGTCGTTTTGGGAGAAAGTATTTCACCATGGGCCCGGCTGCATTTGGTCTCCCACAAGGCTCTGTTCTGGCTTCCTTGCTTTACTTGCTCTACACTTCTGACATTGGCGCGCTCTTAGCATCTTACGGCGTACTACACCAGCTGTATGCAGATGAGATTCAGGCATATCTGCACTGCCCTCCACTCGCAGCCATTGATGCCGCCCGCATCAAGCAACAACCAATGGGGCCCTCACAGATTGGATGTCCTCAAACCGACTCCGCCTCAACGCCCAAAAAACCCAATTCATTTGGTTGGGTACATAGATTGAGTATTCGTGACTTTTGGGTTTAATATTCGTAAATATTCGTGAATATTAAGATTTTTTAATATTCATAAATATTCGTAAATATTCGTTAACGGATTAAAGTGAACCATCGAAACCGCAATGTTACCCGCTAAAGCAGTTTAAGTTTCTGTATGTCTTCATGACATTCACTCGCATTCAGGGCGAGGCTGAGTTAAAATAATTATGCGATGCTCTTAATATGCTGAGATAATTTTTGCCCCTATTATTTCCTGCGTTGGAATTTATATTTACTCATCCTGCTACACTGATATAAAACTACTTTATCAATTTGCAGTTACTATTATACGCAGTTAAAGTTTCTTTCTAATTATTTTAGCCTACCATTGCTGCCACTTGCCAACTGCCATCGGTGACTCTGTCACTTTTCCTTTGAGAAGGATGGTCAGAAGTCAGACAAAGTGACTAACATTAAGTACGGAATGTGATAGCATAGGCGTACGGGACATTTCGGCAGTGGGGGGGCAAAAAAATTTTTTTGCCCGAAAAATCTGACGACTTTTTTTTTTAGTCATCCGCCCAAAATTCTTAAGATTTTCCCGTCCGAAAAATCTGACGACCTTTTTTTACCCCTGCGTGCCCGAAAAATCCCTCCCGTACCTGTTTTGCCCGAAAAAATTCTCCGAAATTTTTTGGCCCGTCCAAGCCTCTTTTGCCCGAAAAACACATTTGCCCGAAATTTGGGGGGGCATTTGCCCCCCCTGGACCCCCGCCTCGTACGCCTATGTGTGATAGACCTATGAATGCTGCATGGCCAATAAATCTATTAAAGTTATTGTAACTTACTGATATAGGCATATGCGTAGGCTAATTCAATTTTGTGCAATTCATTCAGTAAAAGTTGAACATTTTTATAAATAACAAAATAAAAATTAAGAATAAAGAATTTCCTGAAAGAACATAATATTTTACGAATATAATATTCGTTGGCAGTTTTAATATTCGTTAATATTCGTGAATATTTGAAAATCTTAATATTCGTAATATGCGAATACTCAATCTATGGTTGGGTACTAGGCAACAGCTGGCTAAACTCGACCTGAGCGTTCTCTCTTCTCAATTCCCATCTATGACTTTTTCTTCGGTGGCGCGTGACCTTGGAGTGCTCCTGGACTCTGAACTCACCCTTGCATCTCGTATAGACCAGGTGTGCCGCAGCTGCTACTACCAACTGTGACAGCTTAGGGTCATTTCTCGCTCTCTGACTTCTAAAGCTGCAGCTTCTATTGTCCATGCACTTGTGCTGAGCCGCCTCGTCTACTGCGCCTCCATCCTTGCTGGTCTCCCGCGGGTTCGGATCAAGAGGCTGGAGAGGGTCCACCGGGCTGCCGCACGACTTATTGAGGGATTCACCAAGTACGATCGTGTATCCCAATATATGCGGGAGGTCTTACACTGGCTTCCTTTCCGCAGCGCATCTCATATAGGATTGCATCTTTGGTGCGGCGATGTTTATCAGGCTGGGCACTCTCTGTGTGAGCTTTGCCTCCCTCTTTCCACTTGCATAGGCCGTCGCGCACTGCGCTCTGCTGTCCATGGTGACTTAATGGTTCCTTTCACTTGCTCTGCAACAATGCAGAGGCGCTCATTCTCTGTGGTTGGCCCAGCAGCCAGGAATGGACTTCCCTTGACTAAGCGACACTTCCTCCAAGCTGTTCTCAATTTCACAAACTGTTGAAGACTGTTTTTTTCGCTTGATCTCGGCCGGGAGCGCCTCTCAGTAGGTACCTTGAAGGGGCGCTATATAAATTGCGATTGACTGATTGATTGATTGTAGTTGTAGTTGTTGTTGTTGTTGGTGGTGGTGGTGGTGGCGGGAGAGTGGAGGTAGTGGTGGTAGTGCTAACAATAGCGACGGCGACGACGACGACGACGATGACAACGATGATGATGATGATGATGATGATGATGATGATGATGATGACGATGATGTTGACGATGACGATGATGATTATGATGATGATGATGATGATGACGACGACGACGACGATGATGATGATGATGAAGCTGATGACGATGATGATGATGATGTTGACGATGATGATAACAACGACATAGATACCCAAACCTTTCACTGTTCGACGCAACGTGCTTTGGCAATTGTCGCCAGACGGTCGTGGATTGTCTCACGAAATCTCGGTTTTAAGAGGCGAGGGGAGGGTGTAAATTAGGCACCATTATTGGGAGATGCTCTACGAGAACATATAAGAAAAATATTTGATTGTAAAAGAATTTGCCAACCGTTTTAGTAAGAATGTGCGGATAAGTAAGTCAGAAAAATCCTCTTGTCTAGTGGCATCTGAAATTACATAATTATGCTGGGCATGTAACTGCATGCGTCTGAATAGAAGCATCTAGCCGTAGCAGTTTATAATGACAAGGATGCGCAAAATCAAAATGTCGCAGCAGACGATAGTCTATCTATATAAATAAAGAGAAGATTATGTATGTCTGTGTGTCTGTCTGTGTGTGTCTGTGTGTCTGTCTATCTCTCTGTTTGACCGGGATGCACTTCCACAGTTTTTGAACTTTTCACTCCAAACCTTCACTACTGTATAGGTCTCGGCATGAGACACCCCGACGAGGTGTTTGCGATTCTCTACCACCATGAGGACCAGGGTGGGGGCGAAACCCCCAAATTTCACTTTTTTCGGCAATTTCTCTAAAACTTTGTACCTAGACAGAGGGCCAACAGAGTCATCTGGTGTAGTGGTTGGCGAAACTCAAATTTGACGGCTGGCGTATCGGTGGAGGCCGGAGTACGGTGGGGTGTTGTGGGGTGGGGTGTGGAGGTGGGGTGGATTGGAGATGTGGGAAATTTTCCCGAAAACCCTAATTTCACGGGTGGCGTACCGGTGGAGTTGGGAGTCAGGTGGGGTGGGGTTGGGTGGGGGTGGAGTGGGTGAGTGGAGGGGTTAGGGTGGGGTCGAGGGGGCTGAGAAAATGGTGGAGCGGTGGGGTGGTGGGTGGAGGGGTGGGGCGAGTAGTGGGATGGGGAAATTTCATGGGTGGCGTACCGGTGAAGGTCGGAGTGTGGTGGGGTGTTGTGGGATGGGAGTGGGATGGGGTGGGGCGTGGTGTGGTTGGGCTATGGCCGGAAGGGGTCGAATCCTAAATTTCCCGGGCAACGCCGGGAACCCCAGCTAGTTTATGAAAAAATTAAAAATGTAATAAAGTTTCTTATAAACAGGATAAATATGCCGTGGTGCGTAGCATTAAAGGAAGTCATACAATTATTTTGATTTCAGCACTGGAATTATGCAAGATAGGACCATACATCGAAAAAGTAACATCGTATTAAAATATAGGCTATGGGAACGACAGTTTATGTATCCCTGAACTACAAGCATCGGAATTCTACAAAGTGATTAGCCTACGACAGCCGTCCTCCTGGGGGAGCAAATTGCATAGACTACGCTGCCATTTTCGTGGTGTTAGAGGTGTCTGCCCAGAAGTTCTGTGAGGAATCTATCAGCGCCAACCGCCCTTCCACAACAGTGCTCCTCTCCTCTGTCTTGGCCGGTCGCGCAGTCCAGTGTTGACAATCAGCTGGAGGTCGCGTAAACGCTATTAGCGTCATACTGTGATAATGCGCTGATCCGCTGTTAGCCAAGATAGAGATCTGTATAATATTATCGGAGTGTCATTATCTTTCGCACTGCCTATTGGTTTGTGTCTTTGTACATCTGAATGTCTTTCTACCCGTATCCATGACAGTCCGCTTCCGCGACTGTGCGTAAGTCCTAGCCACAAGTATGTTTGTGCATTTATTCCTGCGTATGTCCATCTGCTTGTCCGTCCACCCGTCTGTTGTTCTCACTGTCCGTATGCATGTCTATCTGTCCGTCTAAATGTCTTTCCGTTTGCCCGTCCTTATGTGTGTCTATCTTAGACTATTTAGACGTCTAGGCTATATGTTTGTATGTCTGCATGCCCGTATGTTAGGAGGTTGAGGAAGAGGACCAGGAGGAGGGGGAGAATAAGGTGGGAGAGAAGAAGTAGGAGGATGGGGAAGACAAGGAGGAGGAGGAGGAGGAGCATAGACCCAGTTGAAAGCCACAAGGGGGCTAACCCAGGAATGAGATGACCAATAGGCAGAAATGCAGTGCAGAGTTAAACACTTGTGGATGGTTTGGCTGTTTGCACAATCTCACTGGACTCTATTATAACTGATTTTAATTTCGAAGAGTTTTTGGTAAGTTTTGAAATCATGTGTTCTGATCAAC
>CATKHU010000300.1:47500-60399 GCA_949752735.1 Lumbricus terrestris
TGAACACTAGACTGGAATAAGCTTACTAAAAGACATGTTGATTTTGTAAACAAAGAAGTAATGGATTAATGATAGACGAATGTTGATTCGTTGAATAGGTCTACAATACGTTTTGTGTCATTTTGTCGTCCTTCTGTAAGGTTGGGCCCCCCACAATTTTACTGAACAGGGCCCCCACATTTGTTAATCCGGCCCTGTAAGCATCGGGCCAAGATCCGGGGAGTCCTGCAGGCAGACAGACGGGACGGGACGGCTAAGTTCGATGATATTTAGCGGTAAAATTACGAGGCTTGTGAAGAGAAAAGGAGGAATCATGATCGGATTTTTGAAAAAGCACTGTTTTCAGTTTTGAGTGGAAGACCTGTGGTGTTATATGGCGAGTGGCACAGATGCGCAAAACAGAATGCCGTAGCAAACGATAGTCTATTTAGAACGAAAATAATATTTAAGTAATGTTACTTATAAACAGATAACAGGCATTGCTTGGTGTCATTAAAAGAATTCATCTCTTGCGTGGTGATGCTGCATGCTGGGCAACGTAAACGTTGATTTCAGCATTGGAAACGTGGAATTTAGTATCATACATCGGATTAATAGCCTACATAGGCCTATTGTTGCGAGACTCCATACACTGCAGGCATCTCCAATCGCCATTCTCCAAAGTGACTACGAGAGCCGCCCTGCTGGGGAGCAAGTTGCTTAGAATGCGGCGACGGTTTCCTGGTCTGACTTCTTGAAGTTCTGTGAAGTAAGCTTATCTCTCAGCATGTTGCCAGGTGGCCAAGCGTCGCTGAAAGGTCATTAGCGTCATATAGCGTGCAACTACGATTACACGCTGACCCACTGTTACTGTTAGCCAAGAAGCCTATAGCCGATCTAAACGATCTGTAAGCTTATATAATATTATGAGCGTCATTATGTCTGCCTCTCAGTTTGTGCCTCTGTGCATCTAACTGCCTTTCGCTCTGTATCGACGACAGCCCGCTTTTGCGACTGTACGTATCTCTGTGTTTATGTTCGTACATTTGACTGTGGGCAATGGGCATGTATGTTTGTAAGTGCTTCTGGCTATCTGCCCGTCTATCAGTATGAAGAGACCTGCCCACCTGTGGCTTTTGATCTCACAGTCTGCACGTCTGTCTATCTGTCAGTCTAAATGTCTTTCCGTCTTCCTTATGTTTGTGTATCTATACACCTGCATGTTTGTCGTCTGCCTGTCTGTATGCCTGTATGTCTCGAGCATACACCGTAATAACAGGAGGAGGGGCTGAAACCTATAGTGTAAAACCACAGTGTGGTTATCAAAGGAACAAAATGACCATTAGTCAGATAGCCACCAGTGCAAGAGATGCACACTTGCGAAATGACATGGTTTTATTTGTGCTATCTCATTGGATTCTATAACTGCTTTTATTTTGGAAGAGCTTCTGGTATAAATGGTAAGTTTTTGAGTAATGTGCCCTGATCATAGGCTATTAAAAGTATTGGACGACAAGTTTTCACCACGACCCTGGCACTAAGCAAATAATGTTGTTGCTGTCGATGATGATGATGATGCTGATGATGATGATAATGATGATGATGATGGTGGTGATGATGATAATGGTGATGATGACGATGACGATAACGATGATGATGATACAGATGTAAATGTAGATGCAGAAGGGGAAGGGAAAGGGAAAGGGAACGGCAAGAGAAAGAGGAGGGCAAGGAGGGGAGGGGAGGGGAGGGGAGGGGAGGGGAGGGGAGGGGAGGGGAGGGGAGGGGAGGGGAGGGGAGGGGAGGGGAGGGGAGGGGAGGGGAGGGGAGGGGTGGGGAGGGGAGGGGAGGGGAGAAAAAAAGAGGGGAAGGGAGGGGATGGGAATGGAGAGAGGGAGGGTAGGGGAGGGGAGGAGAAGGAGAAGAAGGAGTAGAAGGAGGGGAAGAAAAAGAAGAAGAAGAAGGAGGAGGACAAAGAGGAGAAAGAGGAGGAGGAGAAGGAGAAGGAGAAGAAAGAGGAGAAGGAGAAGAAGGAAGAGGAGGAGAAGAAGAAAGAGAAAAGGAGGAGGGGAGGAGAAAGAAGAGGAGAAGAGGGAAAGGGAGTAAGAGAAGGAGGAGGAGAAAACGGAGAGGGAGGAAGAGGAGGAGGAGAACAAGAAGGAAAACAAGAAGAAGAAGGAGAAGAAGATGGAGAGAAAGGAGAGGAAGGAGGAGAAGAAGAAGGAGAACAAGAAGAAGGAGACGGAGGAGAATGAGGAGAAGGAGAACAAGGAGGAGAACAAGGAGAAAGAGGAGGAGAAGGAGGAGGAGAAGGAGTAGGAGAACAAAGAGAAAGAGGAGGAGAAGGAGGAGGAGAAGGAGTAGGAGAACAAGGAGGAGAACAAGGAGAAGGAGGAGGAGGAGAAGAAGGAGGAGAGGAGGAGGAAAAGGAGGAGGAAAAGGAGGAGAAGGAGCAGGAGACACGAGGTGGAGAAAGAGGAGAAGGAGGAGAAGAAGAAAAAGAAGGAGGAGAAGGAGGAGAGGGAGGAGGAGGTGAAGAAGGAGGAGAACAAGAAGAAGGAGGAACAGGAGGAGAAGAAGGAAGAGGAGAAGAAGGAAAGAGAGTAGGAGAAGGAGGGGGAGAAGGAGGAGAGGGAGGAAGAGAAGAAGGAGGAGAACAAGAATGAAAACAAGAAGAAGGAGGAGAAGGAGGAGAAGAAGAAGAAGGAGAGAAAGGAGGAGAAGGAGAAGGAGAAGAAGGTGAACAAGGAGAAGTAGACGGAGGAGAAGGAGGAGGAGAAGGAGAACAAAGAGGAGAGCAAGTAGAAGGAGGAGAAGGAGGAGGAGAAGGAGGAGAGGGAGCAGGAAAAGGAGGAGAAGGAGGAGGAGAAGGAGGAGAACAAACAAGGAGGAGAAGGAGGAGAAGAAGAAAAAGAAGGAGGAGGAGGAGAAGGAGGAGGAGGAGGAGGTGAAGAAGGAAGAGAACAAGAAGAAGGAGGAAAAGAAGGAGAGGAAGGAAGAGAAGAGGGAGGAGGAAAGGGAGTAGGAGAAGGAGGGAGAGAAGGAGAAGAGGGAGGAAGAGAAGAAGGAGGAGAACAATAATGAAAACAAGAAGAAGGAGGAGAAGGAGGAGAAGAAGAAGAAGAAGTAGAGAAAGAAGGAGGAGGAGAAGGAGAACAAGGAGGAGAACAAGGAGTAGGAGGAGAAGGAGGAGGAGAAGCAGGAGAGGGTGGAGGAAAAAGAAGGAGGCAAAGTAGAAGGAAGAGAAGAATGAGGAGAGGGAGGAAGAGGAGAAGAAGAAGGAGGAGAAGAATAAAGAGAAGGATGAGAAGGAGGTGAAGGAGGAGGAGAAGGAGGAGAAGAAAGAGGAGAACAAGGGGAACAAGGGGAAGGAGAAGGAGGAGAAGAATAAGGAGAAGGAGGAGAAGGAGGAGAAGGAGAAGGAGAAGGAGGAGAAGATGAGGGAGAAGCAGGAGGAGGAGGAGAAAGAGGAGAGGGAGGAAGAGAAGGAGGAGGAGAAGGAGGAGGAGAAGGAGAAGCAGAAGGACAAGGACAAGGAGAAGGAGGGGAAGGAGAAGGAGGAGAGAAGAAGAAGGAGGAGGAGAAGGCGAAGGAGAGGAGAAGAAACATGGGAAGACGGAGTACAAGAAGGAGCAGGAGAAGAATTAGAAGAAAAAGAGGAGGAGGAGAGGGGAACGGCAGGGGGAAGGAGAGGGAAAGGGCAGGATCGGGAAGCGGAGGAGGAGGGGAGGGAGGGGAGGGGAGGGGAGGAAGAGGGATAGGAAGAAGAACGTGGGCGAGAAGGAAGAAGAGGAGGAGGAGGAGGAAGGAAGGAGGAAGGAGGATAAGAAGAAGAAGAGGAGGATGATGGGGACGGAGAGGGAGAACAATGGCGAGGACGAGAAGGAGAAGGAGAAGGAGGAGAAGTAGAAGGAGGATGAGGGGAGGAGGATGAGAAGGATATGATGATGACGACGACGACGATGATGATGATGATGATGAAGACGACGTCGATGATGACGATCTTGATCTTATTCTTGATGCTAGGAAAGAGATGAAGATGCAGATGGTGGTGATGATTAGTTGGCGATGGTGATGATGATGATGGCAACGACGACGATGGCGAGGATAAAGACGACGACGACGAGGACGACGACGACGACAACGACGACGATGATGATAGTGACAACGACGACGATGACGACGACGACGACGACGACGACGACGATGATGATGATGATGATGATGATGATGATGATGATGATGATGATGATGATGAATATATGCACGCATGCATTAAGCATATTCCTGGAGTAAATGTCTGCCATTGAAATACCCTAGCAGACTGCCCTCCTCCTTTATCGGGCTTGGAATTGGCCCTGGCCGAGTGCATCCAGTGGCCGGGTTGCCGTGGGCCAGTAGCGTGTCTGCTTATTAAACTGTAACCTGCGCTGTTGCGCATGCGCAAGCTACGAACGTTGTCTAAGAAGAGGCGAATAATAACTTACGTAAAACTAGTTTAAATTTCCCTCCGTCATTAAAGCAATGTGTGAACTAAACTGGATATATCTAGATAGACAATAAATCAACCAATTGTAAGCGAGGTCTCTAGTACATATGATAATTCCTCGTTTACAAGATATTTGGCAATTTACGACATGAGGAGTTTAGCGTGAAAAAGTAAAAGACACTTAATAACAGGTCGGTTTTTGACCAAAAATTTCTTATAGGTGGAAAGTTTAAAATATGAAAATAATTTGTAAACAACCTTACCTTGGTAAACATTACGAAAACCAGATGTTACTTTTTCTGAAAGTGGAAGGAAAAAAGAGAAATTTGATGGAATATATAAAGTGCTCTCGTCGGTGGCTAGATAAAATGAATGAGTACTTATGATTGATGGTTTGCCAACAACTGATAAGTTTCGCTATGGGTAATAATAATAATAATAATAATAATAATAAAATAATAATTCAATAGTGACGTCACCAGCGGACTGAGTAGACTGTAAAATTTGAACGTCCGGCGGTTTTACCTAAATTCCGCGGATTCCGCAGTTTTTCGAGAGGGATTTTTATACCATCTGTTTGCGCTACGTGTCGTGATTCGGATTGTTATATTCATTGCAGTTGATCAGCACAGATCGGTTAGAGCAAGTCTGTTTTCTGACATATTTAATAGCGACGCCTTTTAAAATTTTCGTTGATGGCCGACCGCAACGCTTACAGGCTGACGACGTCACAGTCGTCAATGGCAACGCATTGTTGTTTGCAATGGCGGCGCAAACTGTAAACATTCTGATTTGAATCGAAAGGGTCGATGAACGTCACATTTTCACGAACGAGTCAAAAACCTTGTAAGGGGCTTGGGGTTTGCGGGGTGTGTTGGTCGTCATTTAAGACGCATGCTTCCGACGGAACCATTCACCGGCATGGTCCGCGATCCGCCCCGTGTGCAGGCTCTGACCAGCCACCCGCAGACTGCCTCACAAAACCTACGTCCACTACACAGTCATCTTCCACCGCGAGTGGTCAGATCGCTATCTCACGGTCACAAATAACGGACGAAGCAATTCCACAAATCGTTTCGCGCCTTTCACATCCTGTGTCAAATGGTCATATCATTAAAAGAATCCCGAAAGCCGCAAGACCATCCTGTGCTGCTCTACTGGGGGACCTAATTCAAGCAATCTTACGGGAGCCAAACCGTGTTGATAACTGGTCTGACCTCCTCGTCTTCGGTAAAACTGTCCTGGCTAAACCAAGGAGAGGTGGAAGAAAACACAACATCACTAAGACGATTCTATCCCGTATTGCCGATTGGCGACTGAAAGGACCAGACCATTCCACGAACGATGGGTCAGACCCTACGTCAGTTTGCAAACCCAAAACGACGAAATATGATCCTGCCAAATTTTTGGCGTCGAAAGTATCTATCAAGCTCGAAGAGGGCAACTTCAAAGCAGCCATCCGTCTTATAGTCAGCGAGGATAAGCCGGCACTAGACACACCAGAAACGCTGGCCGCGCTTAAGCGTAAGCATCCGTCAGCCCCGGCGGACAGAAGGTCTCCGTGCGATCCAGAGAGTTCAGACCGTTTCATCGCGTTGCAAGTTTCCAAAGAAGAAGTCGCGAAGGCGATCTCTTCTTTTCCAGCGGGTTCAGCCGGCGGTCCAGATGGTATAACTCCACAGCACCTGAAGGATCTCGTGTCATTTGGGGTGGACGACAACATCGAGCAACATCTGTCCGACCTTGTAAACCTGATTTTAAAGGGAGGTCTTCCTGAAGAGGTGAATGAGGTCATCTACGGAGCAAACCTTCTAGCCCTAAGCAAAAAGGACGGAGGCATAAGACCGATCGCGGTGGGCTACACATGGCGCCGCCTGGCAGCGAAGTGTGCTAATTCATACGCTGTGACAAGACTGTCTCAACTGCTCGTCCCCATTCAACTGGGGGTAGGTGTTTCTGGAGGCGCTGAGGCAGCTGTTCACGCGACACGCCGATGGGTGACAGCAATGCCCGAAGACAACGTCCTCGTGAAGCTGGATTTCACAAACGCGTTTAACACTCTGCGCAGAGATTGTCTTCTAGAGGCAGTGGCTAGAGACATTCCAGAGCTCTACCGTTTTGCTCACGCTGCCTACTCGAACCGTCCGCTCCTGCGTTATGGATCGAACACCATACGATCTGAAGAAGGGACACAGCAAGGCGATCCTTTGGGTCCTCTGGAGTTCTGCCTTGTCTTACAACCACTTTTGGTCAAACTGAGATCAATTCTGCGTGTTGGTTACCTGGATGACCTGACATTGGGTGGTAGCAGGGAGACAGTGGCCGCTGATGTCCTTCTGATTGCGCAAGAATCGAGGAACCTTGGTTTGACATTAAACCGCAGCAAATGTGAAATCGCCTGCCACAACTCACATGCACTACTTGATGACCCGGCGTTTGAAGGTTTTACGAACATGACCTTTGAGGAGATGACTTTGCTGGGTGCACCTCTGATGCCAGGTCCAGCCGTGGAGATGGTCGTCGGATCGAAGGCCAACGATCTTGATAGGGCAATCGCAAGGCTCTCCATGCTGTATACACATGATGCTCTGGTTCTGCTCAGAAACAGCTTAAGCGTTCCAAAGCTGCTTTACAGCTTGCGCACAGCTGTATGTACTGACTGTCCGGGCTTGGCTCGGTTCGACAACTTATTAAGAGTAGGTCTGTCAACCATCTTGAACGTGGACCTTGACGACGACCGCTGGCTCCAGGCTTCTTTGCCTGTCAGAGATGGTGGCCTTGGAGTTCGTTGTGCATCAACGCTGGCACTTTCTGCCTTTCTGGCTTCCGCCGCTAGCACGAGCGAACTGCAGGCCTGCATCCTACATACAGAGTCAGCTGATGTTCCATATGTTCTTGCAGACTCAGCTCTCAACGCTTGGATTACCCTGACAGGCGCAGACCCACCTACTGGAGCAGCATCTCACAGCCAAAAGGAGTGGGATTCTAGATTCACTGTAAAGGCATGGACCGGTCTGCTCGAGTCCACCAGCGTCCCATGCGACCGCGCTCGTCTGCTAGCTTCGAGAGCCCCTCATTCTGGAGACTGGATGCTCGCTCCCCCTGTGACTGCGCTAGGCCTGCGCCTCTCAGACGAGGAGATACGGTTTGCAGTTGGCGTGAGATTAGGAACGTCGCTTTGCGAGCCTCATGTGTGCCACCACTGCCGAGGGACTGTCGACGCGAGAGGATTGCATGGACTGGTCTGCAAAGGAGGAAGCGGCAAGCACCAAAGACATAACATGATAAACGATGTCGTGTGGAGAGCTCTTGGACGGGCGAAAATCCCGTCTCACAAAGAACCCCTCGGTCTGCTAAGAGAAGACGGAAAGCGACCAGACGGTGTGACAATCATCCCTTGGTCACGAGGTCGATGCCTGGCATGGGATGTGACAGTGCCCGACACCTTCGCCCTGTCTCACCTTCCACACACATCCATCGAAGCTGGCGAAGCCGCCGAACGCGCAGCTGCATCGAAAACTATCAAGTATTCCACCATCACCAGTACCCACGCGTTTGTTGCGGTCGCCTTGGAGACCGGCGGCGCTTGGTGCAAAGAAGGACTGGATTTCATTTCTGAGCTGGGGAGGAGAATTGCTGCTGCTACGCATGACCCTATGGAAACGTCTTACTTATTCCAGCGGATTTCTGTGGCTCTTCAACGGGGGAACGCCGTCTGCCTCTCCGGAACATTGCCACCGCTCCCCGATCGACACGAGAAGGAGATTTACAATCCGGCGAAACGAGCCGTGGAACGACAGATGGAAGCGACCTGCAGCAGATGAGACTGTGTGGCACATTAATATGTCGATAGTAGCCTAGACATTAGGGTTGTTCGAATGTAATGGACAAAAAAACTTTGTCTTGAATAATAATAATAATAATAATAATAATAATACTATAATAATAATAATAATAATAATAATAATAATAATAATAATAATAATAATAATAATAATAATTATAATAATAATAATTATTATAATTATAAGCAAGAAGCTTCGTCACAAATATGACAGAGGACGAGGTCTTCGTGAAACTTGACTTCACAAACGCATTCAACACTTTGCGAAGAGACGTCATGCTCCAGACGGTTTACGACATTATACCGGAGATCTACGCCTTCACACATCAGTCGTACTCAGCAGATTCTCAGCTGCAGTTTGGCTCCTTCGTGGTTCGTTCTAAGATGGGACCGCAGCAGGGAGATCCCTTGGGGCCTCTACTGTTCTGCCTGCCTCTGCAGCCAGTCTTGCGTGAAATGCGCTCAAGTTTCAGGCTTGGCTACCTGGACGACATCTCTCTGGGAGGAAAGAAGGAGGACGTACGACAGGATGTGGCATCGATTAAGGACTTGGAGACATCGCTTGGTATCTGTGTGAGCTAATTTTGTATAGTCTATGTGGTCAGTTGATGTTTAGGCGTACGAATAGACCAGCTCAAGGTCAGCGTCTAGACAGTTAGGCCTGCAGGTGACAGATTGGCGGGAAAGTTGGCGCGGCTCGGCCGACCGTCGCCGGAGAGCGCGAGAGAGAGAGGGATAGGCAGACAGACAGACGGACAGATAGAAGGACAGAGCGGCAAGGGGAAGAGTGTACGTCTAGACAGTGAGTTAAGTTGTAGAAGAAGGAGTTGGTAGTAGAGAGTAGAAGACGTTTTAGAGAACAGTGGAGTTAGATAATAATAGTTGCGTTGCTGTCGTTGAATTCAAGCGTTTGTCGTCGTTGATCCTTTGTTTTCAGCTATCTTCCACCACGACCTCAGTGACTCGTCATTTCTCTGCTGCTCTTCAAATTTCTTTGCGTCTGCCAATTGTCTTTCATCACTCGTATTCTCGGCAAACAAATCCCTCATACTCGTGTCTATTTCACCATCACTCTCAGAATCATCATCATTATTACGTTCACATGCAACCATCTCTTCTTCAATTTCATTGTTTCCGGATGTTATTCCTTCTTCTTCTTCTTGAACGCTTTGTTCATCATCGCTTTCTGTGTCCTCATCTAGCAAACTTTCATTTGACTTTTCCTCTTCTCCTTCTTCCACTTCTCTTCTCCGACTCTGTGCTCTTGTAGTCACATTCGCTTGCAATTCTCCTTGTAATACATTCACTGGTGGAACCTCTTTCAGTTCTGCGATTATCTCTGGATGCAGCAAGAACTTTTCTTTGTTATCTTTGCACAAGACTGCCGGAATGCTGGCACACACCAAGGTTAAATATGGCGCGATATTTACTCCCTTGTCTTTCAAATCTCCTCCTTCGTTATGACAACTCATCCGCACTTCGATTTTCACCAACTTAGCTGGAATGGGTTCTCCAGCCACACATTGCAAATGTACTCTGCCAATTTCTTCCACTGTCGCTCCTTTCAACAATTCCTCATTGATTACTGGAATCTCAGTACCAGAGTCAATCAGCGCTCTGACTTGTACGGGATGACAACTGTCATCATTTCCACGTATCTCTACATTGACATGCTGTAGTAAAGTCTTCTTCGTACGTTGACACTCATCTTTGCTTTCTGTTTCTCGACCAGTATCTTTAATTGGAGCAGAATTTACTATTTCTCTCTGTATAGCAAATTGAGGCGTGCACTTCATCACTGACTTCACTTCCGTTTCGCGGTTGTCTTGTTCTTCAGACTGATTCGGTGCATTCATTACTTGTATCTGATTTACTCTGAGATTTTCTGCACTTCGAGTAAACCTATTTCTCAGATTTGTCATTCTGGGTGGTACTTTGCAATCCTTTATCAGATGTCGGTCTGACTGACAATTATGGCAACGTTTCTTAACAATCCCTCTCTGTTCAGTGCTCTCCCGCCTGTAATTGTACGCTGCATTGTTTTCTCTTTGGCGTCCCATCACTGGAATTCGACTGTACATTTGTCTGTCACCCGTTGCTTCTCTTCGATCTTGACCAAACTGTCTTCCAGGAGCACCATCATTCCTTGCTTCGTTATTTCTGGCTTGGTTTCCTGTTTCTTTGTTATTACTATTCCACCTGGGTTGCTTCGAACTATTTCCCCATGCTTCATATTTCGGTTTGTCTTGAAACATTAGACCAATTCGATTGTTCACGTGTACGTCTGCGAGTTCTGCAACATTACTAGCTTCAAAGCATTCAGTACCCTCTTTTGCTAGTACGAACTGTAGTGGACCCGGTGGTAGACATTCTTTCAACTTATCCGCCACCAATAGATCAAATAACTTCTCGTAGCTTTTGCCCACTCGCCTACTTCTGACATAGTAGTTCAACAGATTCTTCAATCTTGCTGTAAACATTGTGTATGTTTCTTCTGCCGTTTTCCTCGCATCTCCAAATCGTGATCGATATTCTCTCGCTGTCAATTTGAATTCTTTCAGTAAATGTTCTTTCACTATGTCGTAATCATCCAGATCATCGAAAGACAATCGGTTCAACACCGTTCTTGCTCTAGGCGTCATTAGTGGCAACAGCAATTTGACCCAAAACTGCTTTCCACCGTAAAACTGTTGAATGCATTCTCAACTGTCTCAAAATATAATGGCACCTCCATCATATCATATGGCATCTTAGGTAATACGTGTTTCATTGCATCACCTATCCTTTTAATCTTGGACACCATTGTCTCACTTTCTCTGATCCTGTTTCGTTCTGACTCTTCACGGCTTCTTCTTTCGTCTTCATTTCGTTCCCTCAGTCTATTTTGATCTTCTACCCTACGCAGTTCTTCTTGTTCTATCTTTTGCTGCAACAATTCTAACTGTTTTCTGCGTTCCTCCTTTTCTATAGCCATTTCTCGGAGCTGAGCTTCCTTAAGAGCGAGTTTCTTTTGTTCTAATTCTAATTGTTCTTCCCTTTCTCTTTCCGCTTTTTCCAAATTTTCTTTCTCCATTTTTAATTCTTCCTGTCGAATCTCTTCGGCTCTTTGTAATTCTGCCAAACGCATGGCTTCTTTGTCTTCCTCACGAATCTTTTGCTCTTCCATCTGTTGTTTTCGTATTTCTTCATCACTTTTCCTTGCTCTCTCGTATTCTATCATCAATTCCATTCTTCTTCGTTCAGCTTCGTCACGATCTCTTTTCAGTTGTTCTAGCTGAAGCTGGAACTGCTGCTTCTGCATCTGTATCTCTTCTTGTCTCATCCTTTCTGCTTGTTCTGCTCTTGCTTTTTCCTCTAGTCGAAGCTTTTCTGTTCGTTCAATCTCTTCTTGTCTCCGTTTCTCCTCTTTCTCTTTCTCTTCTTGTTTTTGTTCTTTCTCCTCTCGTCTCCGTTGCTCCTCTTTCTCTTTCTCCTCCTGTCTCCGTTTCTCCTCTTTCTCTTTCTCTTCTTGTTTCCGTTCTTTCTCCTCTTGTCTACGTTGTTCTTCTTTCTCTTTCTCCTCTTTTCTCCGTTGTTCCTCTTCTTGTTTCCGTTCTTTCTCCTCTTGTCTCCGTTCTTTTTCTTCCTGTCTCCGTTGCTCCTCTTTTTCTTTTTCTTCTTGTCTGCGTTGCTCCTCTTTTTCTTTTTCTTCTTGTCTGCGTTGCTCCTCCCTCATCATCATAAATTGCATCAACGCCTCCATAGACATCGGTGCCGGTGGTTTTTCAATTGGTTTCTCCTCAACACCACCCACAGCACCTTTCTCTTCAGCTTCCTTTTTAAGCCAAACCTCTGCTAATGCTCCCATCAAATTTTCTCTAGACATCTCTTCGACTTCTTCTACGTCTAGACCCTCTTCAATTAATAACTTTATTAATCGATCAGAAGACATCTTCTTTATACTGGCTTGCTTTTGTTCTGTAAGTTTCTCCATCTTTCTTCTTTACTTCAGTGATTACCGTGAAGAAATCAAGGGAGTGGCTATGAATATCTGTGATTGGCTGACTTTAATTCTTTTGGCTCCTTGGGTAAACAAGCAAGTTTTGTATACCTCTCTCTGGCGTTGCGTTGTCGTAATGTCGTTCGTATGCCCGTTGTATCTTCTCACCAGACTCCGAAATGCGTTCTCCAATCGTAAATATTCCTCCAATTGAAAATATTCCTCCGACTGAAAATATTCCTCCAATTGAAAATATTCCTCCGATTGAAAATATTCCTCCAATTGAAAATATTCCTCCAAATGAGTTCGCTATCCCCAACATCCTTTGCTTGAATTCAGTATCCCACCGCTGTCACCAAAATGTCAACCTCCAATTGACCTTCAAAGTTTTCTTCCTTTTTTCCTTGTGTTCAGTAGCGCAGCCTACGCCTAACCTAGTCACTGTATTTCGGTATCTAAAGCTAGTGTATAAGTTTCTAAAGTTCTTAACTTGTTCAATTACAACAAAGCTCTGCTTCTGGTATTTTCTTCTTTCTTCATAACAACGCAAATAACACAACAAAGGATCAACGACGACAAACGCTTGAATTCAACGACAGCAACGCAAC
>CATKHU010000301.1:0-15200 GCA_949752735.1 Lumbricus terrestris
AGGAATTAGGAAATATCACCATATTGGAAGTGGAAGGACGAAGTATTCGTCGATTTTTGAGTTTGTGTATGCAAGAAAGTTAGAAATGGTACCATCTTCCGAAAGGAAGGCTGAGCGATGCGTCGGTTTTTGAGTTCGTGTGTGCAAGAAAGATAGAAATGGCTGCATCTTGGGAGTGGAAGGTGCAAGGTTCTTAAGTTTTTGAGTTCGTGGATGCAAGGAAGTAAGAAATGTTACCATCTTCCGAAAGGAAGGCTGCTCGTTTCTTCGGTTTTTAAGATTGTACTTGCTTGAAATGTAAGAAATATAGAAGAAATAAAGAAGAAAATGTCGCTTGTCTGCTATATTTTGCTTAGTATTGTAGGAAATGCTGAATATTTGTTATAATTTCGAATAGTTTAATTGTAATACATCGATTATATACATATTTTCGAATAAAATAGCGAATAATGAGGATATTTTTGATACATATTCAGGATTTCTCATTTTCTGATTGGTTCATGACTAGGTTTCAGCAGTTGCTGGATGCTTAAATTTTATATATGTATGTCAAATTTGTGTGTGTGTGGAGGGAAGGTGTGGAGGTTTGGATGGTGAGGTGGACTGTGTGTAGGATTTCTCGCCTTCTGTTTGCTCCCTCTCTAAGTTTCTCGCTTCCTTAATGTTCAGCTCTAGTGTGTAAAATGAAGATTTGGGAGTGGGGAGGGGCGGAATGGAGGGTTGGAGGGTGAGGTTGAATGCTGTGGAGGGTGAAAGATGCCATGTATAGCGTTTCTAGTCTCCTGTTTGCTCCCTCTCTAAGTTTCTCGCATCTGTAATGTTCGCCTATAGTGTGTAAAATGAATGTTTGGGCGTGGGGAGGGGCGGAATGGAGGGATGGAGGGTGAGGTTGAATGCTGTGGAGGGTGAAAGATGCCATGTATAGCGGTTCTAGCCTCCTATTTGTTCCCTCTCTAAGTTTCTCGCTTCCTTAATGTTCAGCTCTAGTGTGTAAAATGAAGATTTGGGAGTGGGGAGGGGTGGAATGGAGGGTTGGAGGGTGAGGTTGAATGCTGTGGAGGGTGAAAGATGCCATGCCTATGGGATCTATCCTTCTGATTGGTCGCTCTCTAAGTTTCTCGCTTCCATAATGTTCGCCTCTAGTGTGTAAAATGAATATTTGGGAGTGGGGAGGGGTGGAATGGAGGGTTGGAGGGTGAGGTTGAATGCTGTGGAGGGTGAAAGATGCCATGTATAGCGTTTCTAGTCTCCTGTTTGCTCCCTCTCTAAGTTTCTCGCATCTGTAATGTTCGCCTATAGTGTGTAAAATGAAGATTTGGGAGTGGGGAGGGGTGGAATGGAGGGTTGGAGGGTGAGGTTGAATGCTGTGGAGGGTGAAAGATGCCATGCCTATGGGATCTATCCTTCTGATTGGTCGCTCTCTAAGTTTCTCGCTTCCATAATGTTCGCCTCTAGTGTGTAAAATGAATATTTGGGAGTGGGGAGGGGTGGAATGGAGGGTTGGAGGGTGAGGTTGAATGCTGTGGAGGGTGAAAGATGCCATGCCTATGGGATCTATCCTTCTGATTGGTCGCTCTGTAGGGTTCGCTGCTCTCTGCTTGAGCGGTGCTTGTGTGTAAAATGATTATTTGTGGGTGGGGAGGGGTGGAATGGAGGGTTGGAGGGTGAGGTGGAAGGCCGTAGAGGGTGAGAGTATATGCTGAGTCATTTAGGGTTGGTGTGGGCCTTGCGCTGCTATAGTATGCGTGTCCAATAAGCGCTAGTAGCTAGTATGCTAATTAGGTATAGCCTAGAATCGTTTGTAGCCAAGTAGGTCGTTCCTGGAAGTGAATTAGTGGGCTGTATGCCAATTAGGTATAGCCTAGAAGCTCTGGTAGCCAAGTAGGGTGTTCCTGGAAGTGCTCTAGTGGGCTGTATGCTAATTAGGTGTAGCCTAGAAGCGCTAGTAGCCTGATAGGGCGTTCCTGGAAGTGATTTAGTGGGCTGTATGCTAATTAGATCTAGCCTAGAAGGGCTATTAGCCTAGGTAGGGGTAGCCTAGAAGCCTAGGTAGGCGTGGCCTAGAAGCCTAGAAGCCTATAGCCTAGGTAGGCGGAGCCTAGAAGCCTAGAAGCGCCTTTCCTAGAAGTCGCCGTTCCTAGAAATGCCATTTATTCGTACCCATACCCTGCAAAAAGTGAGGTTTAAACCTGTAGTATATCACTACTTATATATATATATTTAGATAAATACAGAGACAGAGCCAGAGAGACAGCGAGTGAGATAGACAGATACAAAAGAGACAGAGACTGACTGAGACATAAATGGACAGACAGAGGTAGACAGAGACATACATAGACAGAGAAACAGAGAGACAGAGAGAGACATAGAGAGAGACATAGATACAGATACAGAGACAGAGACCGAGAGACAAAGAGCGAGATAGACAGATACAAAAGAGACAGAGAGAGACAGACAGAGACATAAATGGACAGACAGAGACAGACAGAGCCATAAATGGACAGACAGAGGTAGACAGAGACAGACAGAGACATAGAGAGAGGGACAGGGCAAGCACACTGACATACAGAGAGTATTGATTCGCTTCAGGTGTTTGCGATGGTTGAGTTAGATATATGCGACGCTCTGGTTAAGCCGACTTGCGACGCCTCGCGACAGGGAATGATCACTCCGTGTCACTCTCTCTATCTGCCTAAGTATTGCTCTCTCTCTCTCTCTCTCTCTCTGTACTTGTATCTGTCACTTTGCATGTCTGTGTCAGTATGTCTATGTGAGCAAGGACCTATAACGATCTACAAGTGACCATTACGTCTCTCTCTCTCTCTCTCTCTCTCTCTCTCTCTCTCTCTCTCTCTCTCTCTCTCTCTCTCTGTCTCTCTGTGTCCTTCCCGACAGACAGACAGAGACTAAGAGACAGAGAAAGAGAGAGACAGAGAGAGAGGGAGAGAGGGAAAGAGAGAGACAGAGAGAGAGAGAGAGAGAGAGAGAGAGAGAGAGAGAGAGAGAGAGAGAGAGAGAGAGAGAGAGAGAGAGAGAGATAGAGAGTGGGAGAGAGAAAGAGAGAGACAGAGAGAGACAGAGACACATTCCCGATGCCTGTGTGTCTCTATCTATAAATCTGTCTCTTTGCCTCAATAGGCCTGCTGCATGTCTGTGAATCTGAGTCTCTGTCTGTCTACTCTATATCTCTCCATCCGTCTGTCTGTTCGCTGCGTGAGTCTGTCTGTCAATCTATCTGCCCGTCTGTCTGTCTGTCTGTCTGTCTGTCTGTCTGTCTGTCTGTTAAAGAGATCGGC
Source organism: Lumbricus terrestris (assembly GCA_949752735.1). Classification (NCBI taxonomy): domain Eukaryota; kingdom Metazoa; phylum Annelida; class Clitellata; order Crassiclitellata; family Lumbricidae; genus Lumbricus; species Lumbricus terrestris. The sequence goes on from CATKHU010000301.1 coordinate 3,297, forward strand.
GCCCTGGTGGCTCACGTGCGTTGGATGTTGACAGGATGGTGGAAGTGAAGGGGATGTGGCGGATATGGGAAGAAAAACATCCGAGAAAAAAGGCGAATAAATCAGGGCAAAAGAGTCGACGCGACGGAGCAGAGAAGACATTCAAAGACACGTCCAGGCATACGGGGAGAGACAGACAGACAGAGACAGAGAGGGACAGAGAGATAGAGACAAAGAGAGACATAGAGGTAGAGAGACAGAGAGACAGAGAGCGACAGAGAGAGAGATAGAGAGAGAGAGAGAGAGAGGTAGAGAGAGAGAGAGAGAGAGAGAGAGAGAGAGAGAGAGAGAGAAGGAGAGAGACAGGGAGAGAGACAGAGAGAGACAGAACGAGACAGAGACAGACAGAGAAAAACAGAGAAACAGAAAGAGTGAGAGAGAGAGAGACAGAGGCAGAGACAGACAGAGAGATACTGAGAGAGACAGATATGGAGAAGGCCAAAGGTCAGGGGCGTGGAGATCGGGGGGGGGGGATTAAGCGGTAAAAAATAAAAAGACCATATAAGGAATGAGAGACGGAGTGCGGTGAGGAAACAACCATAGGGAGAAGGAAGGAGAGAAAGAGAAATGCGCAGTTATGCAGAGCTACGGATAAAGACAACTATATAGACAGAGTGATACGAAGAGAGAGAGACAGACAGACAGACAGACAGACAGTGAGAGACAGAGAGAGAATGAGAGAGAGACAGACAGAGAGAGAGAGTGTGTGTGTGTGTGTGTGTGAGAGAGAGAGAGAGAGAGAGAGAGAGAGAGAGAGAGAGAGAGAGAGAGAGAGAGATATGAAGGTGACGCGGATATACAGAGAGCTGCGAAGAAAAGGAAACGAAGAAAGAAATAGGAAGAAAGAGACACGAAGAGCGCTTCCGAAGAGGCGCTATATAAATGTCTGAAATTAATCAATGAATGGAGAGAGATTAAATTAATACAGAAAGAGACATAAAGCGAATTAAAGAGATGCATGGGTCAGATTCAGAGCAGCCAAAAGACTGAAGGTAAGAAAGGCACAGAGACGTTGCTAGAGAAACAGCGAGGCAGAAAGAGTGAGAGACACACACACAGATGCAGAGAGACAGAGACAGAGATACAAACATAGGCAGAGAGACAGACACACACACAGAGTTAGAGAGAGACACACACACAGACTGACACAGAGAGACCGGAAAAACCAACTGCGACAGAGCAAGTGCAAACAATATCGCATAGCAATGCTCTTATCTTTCAAATCGATGCACAGGAAAAATCATCGTTGCATAATATTATTGACAGTCGATTAGCAATTTAAAAACAGCACAGCGCACACGAATTACGGAACAGCCGCACATGCATGTCATGTACATGTATGTCTTGTATGAGTGCACGATGTAGACCTACAACGTGCAGGAAAGCGTGTAAATGGAGAGGGTGGAATCAGTTACAGAGGGCATCAGTTAAACCAGCGGTTCCCAACCCGTGGCAAAAGTGGTCCGCCATGCCTATAAAATGGCCCTCAGTACTCAAAGAATTTAGAAAAATACATGAGAAAATTGAAAATTTGGACAGGGTAGAACACACAATTATTTTTTATTAAAAATTATTTTATTCACGTCTATAAATAACATCAAACCGCTCAAACCCCAATCTGCATTCTGTCTCACTGATTACCCTATTCTTCCTTTAGTAACTATAATATAGTTACTAAAGGAAGAATAGGGTATTATTATAAGGAAATTTCATCTCAGTTGACACAGCGCTCATAGCTGAGTCTCTGCACTGTGCTTAAGTCTTAACATAATTATATGTAGAGCCTTACATGTACATACTTCCGAATTCCGATTATATACGATTACAATAACTTGTAGCCTACATGCATTCACATAAAATCGCACCCGTAAACGCTACTAAAATGACATTCCGTCCAGAGCATAATGTTTACTTGGACATAATTAGAATCTATCCTTGCTAAAATGGTCTTATTAAAGCATATTTTTTTTACTTGCACACTATTGTCCCTGCTAAAATATATTGGCACTAGAATTATGTCTCGCTAAGACATAATAACAGCGAACACTCGGTTAAGACACTCTTTAACTCTGTAGAAGGTCTAGAGCTCCTCTCCTCGATCAGCAATTCAGCATCTGCTGGAAAGTATCTGTGGTCCCTAATAATACACGTCTTGTGTGCGGTTGGCGTTCCTTCACATTTGCTGGTCCATTCATCTGGAACTCTCTGCCTTCTCTTGTTCGTAACTGTAAGCTACTCTTAGTGAGACTAGAAATTCGCTAGACTAGAATTCGCTCTAAACTGAAAACTTATAATATACAATGTACCTTGTCCAGTCTACTTATAAGCTTCAATGTACACTTTTGAGCTTTATAAGGCGGGCATTGTGAAATTACGGCAGTAGACTGATTAGAGCCTATTGTATAAACGTAGACCTAGGCTATAATAATTGATAGTGTATTTATAATACATTCTAGCGGAACCGTATTTTAACTATAGCCTAGTATTTTCAGCAGATAATATTATTCCCCAAGAAATATAAAATGTCACGACGGCTTATTCTCACTAAGCACCAACAGCAGCGTTCTTACTACACAGAAATGATATATTATTCTCCTTCCATAACGAGATCGTTGATAACATCAGAGTAGCAATCGCCCCACCCCACCCTCTTCCCCGTCCATCCGTACACCCAAATTCCGAAGCCGTGCTCTAAATCTCCTCCGATACGAACCCGATACATCCCAGCGCTGCATCGGAACGGACGGACGGTCGCATCTCATCCATCGTGAGCTAGATGGCAGCACCGTCGCAAACCGAATGACGTCATAAATCAGCGAGTGAGAGTGGACTCCTGGACTCCTCCACCGCCGCCATCGACCTCATAGAGTTGTGACGTCGAAAGCGATCGATCAGGAGGCGGTCACGTGATCCAATCATTTCTGGTGGTGGTCGTGGCCAGAGACGCCATTTTCACGCCTTCGAGAATGTCGTCGTGTCCATTCGATTGTCGCATTTGCATTCCACAGTTCCAAAATGGAGACCAACCATCTTCTCTCATCGATTTCATATGACTGCTGCAGTTGGTCTATTCGCATTGGTGTTAAAGTAGGCTAAACTAATATTATCTAATTAAATTTAATCTACTCTAATCTAATCTAATCTAATCTAATCTAATCTAATCTAATCTAATCTAGTGTAGTGTTGTGTAGTGCAGAGTAGTGTAGTGTAGTGTATTATGGCATAATATAGTATGGTTCAGTATAGTATAGTATAGTATAGTATAGTATAGTATAGTATAGTATAGTATAGTATAGTATAGTATAGTATAGTATAGTATAGTATAGTATAGTATAGTATAGTATAGTATAGTATAGTATAGTATAGTATAGTATAGTATAGTATAGTATAGTATAGTATAGTATAGTATAGTATAGTATAGTATAGCATAGCATAGCATAGCATAGCATAGCATAGCATAGCATAGCATAGCATAGCATAGTATAGTATAATCTAATCTAATCTAATCTAGCTAAATATATTCCAATCGAACCAATGCACCAAGCGCGGGCCCATGCTTTTTCACGAGCTCTGCGTTCAGTCAAAAGGGTTGTCCGTAAGAGTAATCCAAAGGCGGTACGAGTTCGGTTGTTGGAGGACCAGACAGGGCGGAACAGCTACTAAGGCGGAACAGCTACTAAGGCTGAACAGCTACTAAGGCGGAACAGCTGCTAAGACGGAACAGCTACTAAGGCGGAACAGCTACTAAGGCGGAACAGCTACTAAGGCGGAACAGCTACTAAGGCGGAACAGCTACTAAGGCGGAACAGCTACTAAGGCGGAACAGATATACTAAGGCGGAACAGCTACTAAGGCGGAACAGCTACTAAGGCGGAACAGCTACTAAGGCGGAACAGATATACTAAGGCGGAACAGCTACTAAGGCTGAACAGCTACTAAGGCGGAACAGCTACTAAGGCGGAACAGCTACTAAGACGGAACAGCTACTAAGGCGGAACAGATATACTAAGGCGGAACAGCTACTAAGGCGGAACAGCTGCTAAGGCGGAACAGCTACTAAGGCGGAACAGATATACTAAGGCGGAACAGCTACTAAGGCGGAACAGCTACTAAGGCGGAACAGCTACTAAGGCGGAACAGCTACTAAGGCGGAACAGCTACTAAGGCGGAACAGCTACTAAGGCGGGTGTCGTCTGGGTCAGGAATTGGAAGATAATCCAGCTTAGCATGCTTCAATCTTCTCGTTCTGTATTCAAATCCAATCTCATAATAGGGTCGGACTTGAGACTATTTATATTCGCGGGGGAGTTATAGAGTCCACTCTCTCACTCGGTGATTTATGACGTCATTCGGTCTGCGACGGTGCTGCCATCTCGCCCCCAATTTAGAATATTTGTCCATTGACGTAATTAATTACGTTCTGCCATAGTTGTAGCCAATGGAGCAGAAACCAGAGGGTTAAGAGGTGACTGAGAGAGGGTTAAGAGAGGCTGATGTGTCACGGAGGAAGGACCTTCGTCAATGACCCAACACAATGCTATGCAATTCAATTTGCCTAATCGAATGCAATTTTATCAAATATCACAACTGTATATATATATACAAGAAGAAGAAGAAGAAGAATATATATATACACACGTACTAAATGTTTATTTAAATTTAATCCTTTAATCAATTTAAAGGAAATCCAATAAAATGCAATTATAATTTTTATATAGAATCAAATCGAAACAAATCCCCAAAAAATTCGTGTAGCGCCACCAAAAAAATATAATAGTCAGGCATCAACCAACGGTCAATTGAAACCATGGTTACAAGTCGTAAATCCATAGAAACACACACAATGAACACAGGCAGACAGACAGACATACAGATAGACAGACACACAGGCAGGCAGGCAGACATATAGACACACAGACACACGGAAAGGCAGGCAGGCAGGTAGGCATCCATATTCCACAACGGCGGAAGATGACACAGATACACAGGCAAACGGGAAAAGAAAGACAGATAGACAGACAGACAGACAGACAGACGGAGAGAGGCAGACGGACAGAGAGACAGACACACACGTAGACAGAGACAGACAGAGAGAGAGAGAGAGAGGGAGAGACGACAATAATCGTCTTATGATCTCGTGTCGAACAGTGTCCACCCTGACGCCAAGGTCGCTTTGTCTCTCCCTGTGTTTGCCTGCATGTCTGTGTGTCTGTGTGTCTGTCTGTCTGTGTGTCTGTCTGTCTGTGTGTCTGTGTGTCTGTCTGTCTCTGTCTGCACTGACGTAACCAAAGCGGATCAAAGCAATGAACGACGACGACGACTGATGACTTTTCACCTGACATTTAATCACAGAGATAGAGAGACACAGACAGACAGACAGACACAGGATGACAGTCAGACAGACAGATAACCACAGGTGTAGGAGGACATGCAGTCTAATTTGCTGAGCTGATTAATCGCATAGGCAATAGTAGAAAGCGAGGTCCTCTGGTGCGGAATTCACGGCTACACAGGCGATGACAATAATTATTAATAGCTGCATCGGTAGAAGCCTACGTCCATTGCACCTCTGTGTTCATTCATTCATTATGGGGGATTTATATAGCGCCCTTTCAAGGTTTCTACCCAGCGGCGTTCTCGGCTGAAGCAGTGGTGGCGCCAGGATTTCAGTTTTGGGGGGCTAAACGGGGTTTTTCGTGCGAAAATTTTATTTTTACATGGGAGAGCAAATGGATGGCCTTTTTTTAGGGGGGCTTAGCCCTAGCCTCCCCCTAGCACCGAAAAAAAGGATTTCTTATTTAATAAGAAATACGCCAGATTACTAATTTGGTTATTGAAACATTGAATTACAAATTCATAAAAAATAAAATGCCCAAGGAGTCAATGGCATACAAAATGTGTACTAAGACACTTTAAGACCAAAGGTAAAGTTATAACGGTCGCTTACTCTGATAAACAGTGAGAGCGCAGAAATTAAGATAGAGTTCTGAGATGGGCCGTTGATGAAAGGAGATCGGCTAAAACCAATTGTCCTGGTTTCATTGAGAAGAGGCAATGTCTCCAAATCTCCGGATTAGGGATTACCAATTGTCAATCAATCAATCAATCAATCAATCAATCAATCAATCAATCAATCGCAATTTATATAGCGCCCCTTCAAGGTACCTACTCAGAGCCGCTCCCGGTCGAGATCAAGCGAAAAAAAACAGTCTTCAACAGTTTGTGAAATTGAGAACAGCTTGGGAGGTGTCGCATAGTCAAGTGAAGTCCATTCCAAATTGTTGGACAAACCACAGAAATGAACGCCCCTGCATTGTTGCAGAGCGAGTGAAAGGAACCATTAAGTCACCCATGGACAGCAGAGCGCAGTGCGCGGTGGCCTATGCAAGTGGAAAGAGGGAGGCAAAGCTCACACAGATAATTGTGGAGAATTGTTATTGTGGAGAGTAATGATGGAGAAATAACACAATCGGCAACCAAAACCAAGAGCGATAAGAGAATATAATTATTGATGGTCGCATTGGAGTTGATATTGGAGTTGATTTAACTCTGGAACAAATCATTTGTGGGGCGATGCGGTGGTGTAGTGGTGGCGTCGTTGCCTTGAAGCCGGAAGGTTCGAGATTCGAATCCACCTCAAGTCGCCGCGTATATAGGGACCTTGGGCAAGTCCTTCACTCGCAATTGCTCAGCGCTTCGGTGTGAAACTCCGATGCAGTGTCCGCTCTGCAGTCAGGAGCGCCTCTGAGTAGTGAGAGCTTGAAGGGGCGCTATAACAAGTGCACATACAAACAAACAAAACAAACAAACCAACATAGATAGGACGTCATATTATATGTTATATACATGTATTTCTATATTATACGAAACTACGAAATAATTGCAAACCTCTTTTAAGTTTCAATTTTGTTCTTAAATTGATATCAGAACAAATGTTTCGTTCGTCTGCAACCCATGCCTATTCATTTTGATGCGCTATCGCTGATACGTGTGCTTTAGAAACTGACGCTATATAACAGGGGTGTCAAAGAGCTGGCCCGCGGGCCATTTCTGGCCCGCGAAGCGTTCCCTAAAGATTACAAAATTAGAGGATAAAAGTTCAAATTTTTTTATTTTACAGTCAGCGTCAAATACATGGAGGTTTTTTCTTACTGACGTCACTTTTGCTCAGACGCACAGCTCTGTGTAGACTGTGCATCTATGGTTTCCGGTTGGTTGTCTCTCAAGTATTAGAGATAATTAGAGGATAGGTTACTTGTGAACATTTTGTGGTCATGATTTCACTCTCAACGATAGATGGCGCCCCACTTAAAATTCCGTTTCTAACGCTAAGAACCATGGTTTGAATCTCCAAAGACAATATTTGATTTTGCAAACAATCATTCGTCAATCTGCTTTCATAGATGCAGGCCTAATTAAGAGATTATCGCCCGAAAACTTGTACAAAGCGGTTAAAGAAGAAACCAGTCCTATGTATAGAAATTTCTTGGTTTTCTGTTGACAAAATTATGAAAATTACGAAACACTTATATTGAGTTCCATGATATTTAAAATGTCGTCAAATTTAATAAGAAGCGAAAAGTGGACATTGAATTAAGATCTTTTCGCGATATTTGGATCAGATCACTACCCAATTTTGCTCGTTTGTTGGAAGATGTTCACACGTTAGCTACATCGGTAAGAGAGCTGGCGGCCGCGCGTCTGTGGAAGAGAGCGTGCGGGCCGCGGTTCGATTCCCGAAGGCGGCTATTTCAGAGAGTCAAAATCTCGGGCTAGCACGGTCCGTCCACGGGGACCTAAAAGGCGTGGCGTCCATTGAAACGGGCGAGCGGTGGTGAAGGATCTCACCCTCATTGTCGAGGCCATAAGACAGCGACTATATAAAAATCCGATTACATTTACACTGGCCCGCCACTTGTTGGAAGATGTTCCCACTGGCCCGCCACTAAAAAAAGGTTTGACACTTCTGCTATATAAGCATCTGTCGTCATCATCATCGTCATCGTCATCGTCATCGTCATCGTCATCGTCATCGTCATCGTCATCATCATCATCATCATCATCATCATCATCATCATCATCATCATCATCATCATCATCATCAATCATCCTGCAGCGCTGGACCTTCAATGAAGAGCTGCAGGGCATGATCAATTCATTTAAAAATGGACGATAGGAGACATTTGCATTTGCATTTGCAGGAGAGACGCACTATCCAGCGGATGGTTTGAAGAAAGATAGAATGGACGGTACAGCTCTGTTCATTGGCCACCTCTAGTTAATACGACGATGCTGATTGGACAGACGACGTCTTTATCGATTGTGGCGCCACCGTACGATTGGTATTTTGTAAGGTGAGAGCTTTGGATAGTAAGATGCATTGAGAGTGAAACTTGGCGTCGTGTGTAATAGAAAGGAGAAAGAGGAGGAGGAGGAGGAGTTGGATGTAAAGGAGGAGAAAGAGGAGGAGGAGTAGCAGGAGGAGGAGGAAGAGGGGGAGGAGGAAAAGGTGGAAAAAGAGGGAGAAGAGGAGGGGTATGGAAGAGGAAGTGTACGGGAAAAGGAAGAAGAATAGGAGTAAGTTAAGGAAGAGGAATAGGGATCGGAAATGGAGGAGGCGTAGAAAGAAAGGAATGGAGAATGGAAGAGAAGGGGGAGAATGGGACAAATTAATAAAAAAAAAACGACAGACGGAGAAGAGAAAGGAAGAGGAGGAGGATGAGGAGGTGGAGGAGAGGAGGAGGAGGAGGAGGAAGAGGAGGAGGAGGAGGAGGAGGAGGAGGAGGAGGAAGAGGAGAGGAGGAGGAGGAGGAGAAGGAGGAGGAGAAGGAGGAGGGAGACGTTGTTTAATTAAGAGGAAAATGAAAAAGAGGAAGAGGAAGCAGACGGGGAAGGAAGGTTGTGTGAAAGACGAAAGATTGAAGAAGAAGGACGATGAGAACAAAAAGGTTTATCCCTCTTTTCATTTCTTTTCTGCCTTCCCTCAACCTTGTGTCCAACAACAAATAGATTAATGTATGATTTGATTTCGATGTGACTGTTGATTAATCATCTCTCACCTGTTCGACATTTCCTCAAGATCTTTTCGTTCAGCATCCGTCATCTCTTCCCATTCATCACCGCCAGAGGTCGATGTGCGCTGATCACCGGACACGAGGGCTTCAAGTTCCTCGTTCTCAGGGACCGTCGACACAGTTGGGCTGGCCAGACGCCACGAAGGACTCCTTGACGGATGACCTCCAGTACCACCACCACCACCTGGGTTGCCGGAGGCTCCCTCGGCCCCAAAGTCTGGCATTGAACTGCTACGTGGGGCACTTCGTTCGGTCGCCCTCCTCCCCAGATTCAAGTCTCTCTCAACTCCTCGATTCCTCTTCTCCACAGGACTTCGTTTCGTCGTCAACGAGATCTCGTGGTTGGCGAGAGTCCTGTGATTCGTCGTCGGCTCGACCAGTTCAAAGTTCATCGACATGAGGTCTCCGGGTTCGAAGGCGACGTCATCACCGCCGCCGCCGCAGACGACTCGATCTCGGCTGATGCGCTCGTACATCTTCGCCGGTAGGACGCTGAGCCAGCGAGACGCGGCAGCCGACCGCGACGACGAAGGCGGGACCCTCTTGTTGCCCCCCGTCGTCTTGTGGTGGCGGTGGTGACGGTGCTGGTTGGCCGGGAGGTGGTCTCCCGACGAGGGGTCGATGGGGCTCTTCTGTGGCGGTGGTGGCGGCGGTGGCGGTGGCGGCACGAGGGGCGAGGAGGACGATGACGATGAGGAGGTGTCGTGGGCGATGCTGAGACTGGCCCGGACCGGGTGGTGACGTCTGGCCGCGGCGGCTTGTCGAAGCTGCTCGAGGGCAACTGGATCGTGGATGGGCATCGACGACGAGGAGACCTTGACCTTGGACCTGGTGGATGATGACGACGACGACGGCGGCGACGACGACGGCTGATGATGGCCGAATGATGATGACGATGATGATGAAGCAACGACGACGACGACGACGACGACGGAGTGAAGGACACGTGTGACGTAGGCGGAGAGTTTGACGAGGAGATTGCAGAACTGGGATGTGAGACTAGGGGCCGTAGTACAGGTCATTGGGATGATGATGGTCGTAGGGCGATCCAGTGCCCCCTCCTCACCCCACTCTCTAGCGGACTGACCACGTTCACCGACCACCTATAGCGAGAAGATACTGTCAACTGCGGCGTTGGGTCATGACCCAGACGGTAAGTAAGTAAGTAAGTAAATCGGTTTCAACTCATCTTCTCATCAAGTTCGTCTTCTTCTCACCAACCTTGCTTCAGACGACCCTTCTAACGTGACGCAGCGTTCGCGAAACAGCTGGCAACGAGATCCTGTCTTTGACTCTATTTATAATTTGACGTTAACGATCGTACATGTAAGTAAACTGCTTAACGCTTAACGCTTAAAGCTTTTTAATATTGCGCTATGTAAATAATTCGCAGCTCATGACAGCCGTTGCGATGTCGGCGTGAGGCTTCGCCGGTCAGCACTCACAGACCCGTAGCACAGCTAGACTGCAACAGTACTGCCGCGTTCCTTCAGGATACACGACCTGGAGACAAGTGATGCCGCGACCACGTGACTTCATAATGCATGGTCAAGTGTTCTGTGGCTATTTATAAATAGCGGGGTTTTCCCCGACGGTTGAAACCAACCGAATTGTAGGCAATAGTTAATTTATTATAATTGCTAATTGATCCGAATGTTTAAGCCCTGGTTCTTTCTGAAGTTCATTATTACAACGCTTTAATTCTAATAGTACTCCTGTGATGGCCTATTAATTTTACAGTCGTTTATCTACGGTACCACATCAGGTTTTTAACGAAAACTATCACGTAGTTACATAGTGCATTTTTCACAGTAATAAACAGCATTTTCGACGATCTCACCAGCATCACCGTTGGCTAAATTCTAGCATCAGAGCATACGCCTACTTATGTAGCGTCTTTTCTCATGAGCCTCACAACGGTTACTGTCACAGCGTCGTGTCCTTCCATGCGACGTGTGCTCACTCACTCCACAGCCACGATCAGTCCTCCACTGAGTCAGGAGATTCGGTCCGGCGTATGAATCCGTGCCACAATCACAACTGCAGTAATCCGATACACTTCCGCGACACGTCAATCAATCTCGACTGATGAATATGCATGACGTAACGCTACCATCCGCTCCTGTAGCTGCCCTGGATGTCCAGCCCCACTGGTCTAACTCTGACCTTCACGACGATCAACTCACGACCTTTGGGTGCTTTAAAAATAAGCCTGTGCGTTTGACTACTAGAGCTGAAACGCCACGCCCCAATCTGAATATGCATGAGCTGTTGAATATGCAGCAGTGTCGACGACTTATTATACAAAGAAGCAAGACGTAAGCATACCACACCACGCTACCTCTTTCTCTCTATCTCCCTCTGTCTGTCTGTCTGTCTATCTGTCTGTCTGTGTCTCTCTCTCTCTCTCTCTCTCTCTCACTCTCTCTCTCTCTCTCTCTCTCTCTCTCTCTCTCTCTCTCTCTCTCTCTCTCTCTCTCTCTCTCTCTCTCTCTCTCTCTCTCTCTCTCTCTCTCTCTCTCTCTCTCTACCGTACGCGCGACACAGACATAAAAGCGAATAGATCGTCATCAGCCGTCAACTTCCGGCCCGACAACAGAGTAAAAAGACGCAACACGACAACAGCCGACGACTAATTAACGTCCATTTCCGGTAAGGGCGGATGCTGCGGCTGCATCGTTGTGGGCTACAGCGCCGTGTTCTTCGAACAGCCGCCTGTTCTCCCTACGCCACGAATTCGCTTCTCAAACGTCGTCGTCAGCGCCGTGTCGTCAGAATCTACAGCCAGGAC